>ML246740.1:18690-80977 GCA_005239495.1 Nicotiana undulata
AGAACTGGTGTCACATACTCACGAACTGTCTATGAGATTACTAAATACAATGGTCTGAAAATAGGTACGTATGACTGTCTTTGAAACTATAGAATAAGACAGAACTGAAAGATAAGGGTAGAAGACGACGACAAGGCCCACGAACGTCTGCGGGTCTACCTCGATGTCTCCTGAATGGACTGATGGAATGCTCCCTCCGTCAGTGTCCACTGGGTCCGGCTGCGTAGTCTGCACAACATAAAGAAGTGCAGGTGTAGCATCAGTACAACCGACCCCATGTACTGAGTAAGTACCGAGCCTAACCTCGGCGAAGTAGTGACGAGGCTAGGACCGACAACAATATACATACATGTGCAATTCTATATAATAACAGGAAAATATCGACGAAAATAAACAAGTAGAAACAGATACGGGGAGAACACGTTGGGGATAAAAGGGGCAACAGATACTTGCACGGCAGAACACGGTGATAACTGAAATGTGAAAGTAAAAGCAGGAATTTAACATCTCAGAACAGGTAATGAACAACAACAGGCACAGCATGTCTCCTCGTGCATAGTCTCACAATCACTCGTCACGGAATGTCCCCTCGTGCAATAAATAGTAAACAATCAGCACGAAATGTCCCCTCGTGTGATAAATAATCAACAATCGGCACGGAATGTCCCCTCGTGCGATAAATAATAAACAATCAGCACAGAATGTTCCCTCGTGCGATAAATAATAAACAATCAGCACGGCATGTCCCCTCATGCGATAAATAATAAACAATCAGCACGGCATGTCCCCTCGTGCGATAAATAATATAGAAACAACAATATAATGTGAAACTAACAATAAGAAATCTCAAGTGTACAGAAATTCTCAATAAAATTCTATCGTCCCGGAAAGGGACTCGGCTATAACCAAACTCGCTTAGAAATACAACTTCAACAGTAAAAGCCTCAACTGAACAATTAATCAATAATTTCCCACGTCATGAAACAACATCAATGTATCACTTCTAAATCACCAATTATTCATAGTACAGAGAATGTCAAGAACACGGTATAATTCATCACAATTGACTCACGGGCATGCTTGACCGCAACATATAGGAACTCGTCACCTCGCCTATACGTTGGACATGAATACACATAGCAAATAAGACTCTATACCTAATCCCTCAAGCTAAGGTTAGGCCAAACACTTACCTCGGCTCCAAAATGCAAGTCAAGCCTCAATCACAGCCTTTCCTCTCGAATCCAACTCCGAGTCGATAATATCTAGACATAATTGATTTATTAACATTAATAATTACTCAATAAACCAATTCCAAAGCCTAATTATACATTCTCTATCATTCTTCCAAAATACCACAATTCGACCCCGGGCCCGCATGCTCGAATCTCGAAAATTCTCGGAGGAATCACTCACCCATAGCCTAAGGATCATTAATATGAAGTTTCTACTTGAATTCATAGCATTAAACGGACAATACGCCAATTTCTCAAGAACCCTAAATTTACTACCCAATTCTTGATTTTCCATTAATTTAGTAGTAAACCCTATTAATAATTCATGCATGAAACTAGTATTAGGAAGGAATTAACTTACCTTAACAGTAGCTAGGTCGTGGTGTGTTCTTCCGAAGCTCACAAGTCTCGAATTGATTTTTTGGTATGAAGGGAATGAAGAAATCCCGAGTTTTGCATTTAAAACCAGTCTAGCCTACAGGGGTTCCGCACCTGCGGCTCGAGGACCGCACCTGCGGAACTGGGCAAAAGGGGCTGGGGTCGCACCTGCGGAGGGATTACCGCACATGCGGTTCCGCTCCTGCGGACATTTGTCAGCACCTGTGATAAAGGGGGACCTCACCTGGGGTCGCACCTGCGATGCTTGGGACCGCAGGAGCGGTATCGTACCTACGGCTGGGCAACCGCACCTGCGGTCACACCAGCAACAGTTGCACCAACAACTATTTTAGCTGGTTTTTAGCCCCGTTGGGTGTTCGGGAGGCACCTGGGCCCACCCGAGCCCCCGTCCAAATATACCAACAAGTCCTAAATCATAATACGGACTCGCTCGAGCCTTCGGAACACCCAAAACAACGCTAAATCTCAAAATCACACCCTAAAACCCCTAAAACCATAACTTAAGAAACTTCAAGTTCTTGATTTCTATAAAAATGCGTCGGACCGACCTATACAACTCGGAATGACATCAAATTTTGCAGACAAGTCATAAATGACATAACGGAACTATTCCCGGTCTCGGAATCACATTCGGACTTCGATAACATAAAATCACGTTCCAAACCAAATTTCAAATTTTAAGGAAATCCTTATTTCTATATAATTATCTCAAAACTTCGTTAACTCTCAATTTTCCATTTTTGATCCGAAACACGTC
Organism: Nicotiana undulata; assembly: GCA_005239495.1. Classification (NCBI taxonomy): domain Eukaryota; kingdom Viridiplantae; phylum Streptophyta; class Magnoliopsida; order Solanales; family Solanaceae; genus Nicotiana; species Nicotiana undulata. The sequence goes on from ML246740.1 coordinate 21,082, forward strand.
AAATCAAGTCCGTTCCTTACCAAATTTCACAGATAACTCAAATAACACATATTGAACCTGTTTCGGGCCCCGGAACCATATTACGGGCCCGGTAACACAGGTTTCAAATCAAATTCCATTTTCAAAAGTCTTTATTTTTTTCAGGAAACATATTTCTTTAAAAATTCATTTCTCGGACTTGGGACCTCGAAATTCGATTCCGGGCATACGCCCAAGTCCCATATTTTTCTACAGACCCTCCGGGTCCGTTTACCAAACATGTTGACCAAAGTCAACTGTATTTAATTAATTACTGCAAATTCAACTTATTATCAAATTTCCACATAAAGGCTTCCCGGCTACGCGCCCAGGCTGCGCACGCATTTCGAGGTGAGATTAACAGAGGCTCTCGGGGCCTCAGAACATAGTTTTAGCTAAATTTACATAGGATGACCTTTTGGGTCATCACAGATATGTGCTGAATCTTTTTATGTGAAATTTATAACCCAATGAACCTGGTTTCTCAATGATTAATGCTTAAAATCGTACAAAGTGTTTGAAGTGTATACAGGATTAAGCACAGAGTTTGTCATCATCAAAAAGGGGGAATTTGTTGACCCATGTCACTGCATAGTTTTGAATATTGACAAAGGCTGACCAGTTGAACCAGGTCCATCAGGGCACACATCTTGGAACTGAATAGCTGGCACATGAACCGTATATGCATAGGAGATATTCGTGACTGTGACTTATCTATGAACCAAGAGATTGTCTCCTAATGCGAAAAGGTTGCAAACTGATGAGAGAATAGAAGTTGAATTCAGCAAGGAGAAGTAACAAAGGAAGGAAATTGAGTTTAATTCGAATTCTTTCTCCCAGGAAGAGTCGAAGTAGAATTGATTGACAAACTCAACTACTGACTCTATAAATACTCGAAGTATTTCTGCTGGAATTTTTGACGCACGAGTACAGAAGTGAATCAAGATCTGAAAGCAAAATTCCCAGTTATTTTGCAAGCAGATTTAGTGTGCGATACAAAGGCTACAGTTCAGCTAGAAGAACCAGTTTCATCGTTGATGTATTGAGTCTAGTTGATTGTAGTAGGTGTTTCAATATTGTATCTTATCATCTTTCTTAGAAGAAAATTGTAATAGGTACACATTGTTCAAGTTAGAGTTAACTTGAAACTTGTAGAAATTAGCTAGTGGCTAGTTGATACAAAGAGATTAGAGTTAGTCCTAGGATTACAAAAGAGTTTATTTTGTAAGTTCGTTTGGCTCAGAGTTTTTAGTGAAGAGTTTGAGAAAATCCTAATGAGGAGTAGGTCATGGTTTTTTCACCTTTTGAGCCAGGTGTTTTTCACGTAAAAATCTCTGTGTTTTTACTTTACTGCTTTTATTATTCCGCACCAGTAGAAGTTGGAACACAAAGAAGAACCAGGTTCTTCTTGTGAGACAGCACTCGAAAAATTGGGTACCACACTTTTAACCCATATTCTTGTGTGGTATTGACGTCTAGAACATCAACACTTTCTACGCAACTCACTCATGATCAAGAGAAGGCATGATTTTGTTATTATGACAATAGGAAGATCATATATATATTACTAAATCATCTCATTGGTTACATCATTCTTAAGTTTCAAAATACACACATGCTTATGATTTGAGTGGAACAAGAGTTCAAAATACAACATAATCCATTTGACTTTTCTAGCACCCATGGACAACCCACATAGTGTCTACGGAGCCTCTAAATATACAAAAGAGTGTTAAGATAGTGCTTCAAACAGGGCCTCGGCTATACCTCAAAACGTGACAACAATATGAACAAAAGATACAATACATGACCCCGGGATGAAGTGGGGCTCACCAAGTCCGCTGGGAAGAGGATGCACCACTATATGTGATCAACACCGTCTGCTATGGAACCACCAGCATCCATTTAAAGATGCAGCGTCCCCGGCAAAAAGGGACGTTAATACTGTCGAATAGTACTAGTATGTAAAACTAAACACCATCTCAATAGAATGAATAATGATACGGAGGGGGGAGAAACAATCAAGAATTTAATAAGAGCTTCAAATAGCACTAACACATCAAGTTAAGGATCACACAGGTTTCAAGTCAATTTTCCTGTTATTAGGTTGGGTTATCTTTAGTGCCAATATGCCGCAATCCACAATACCACCATGTTCTTACACGGAGTCCGATCTCGACCTGATCGGCTAGGTCATCTCATTTGAGACACTAACCATAACCGCAATTTCAATAATCATTTTCAGCACGTCACCACGATGTGTGCGACATGGCGTCCGATCACGACCCAACGGCTAGGCCATCTCACCTGAGATATCCCATTTTCAATCAATCACCCCACTTCATATTTCTTTCACATTTCTCAATTAGGAAACGTTATTGGCACTTGGCCGTATTTTATAATTCAAGATTCCCCTTTTTTCACATTCAAACATCATTATCATCAACAATAATAAGGCCTACCATGTAAGGCATTAGTGCACATATGAGTAATTTGAGGATCCTAAGCACATAGATACTTTTCATACAATTTGTCATAGCAATCCTTTATTCAATTTTGACATGAGGAGTTAACATTTCTAACGCATATTCCACATTTTGAACACATCCTCACATGAAAAGATAACATGACGAAGCATTTAGAATAGATATTGAACATATATCCTTCAACACAAACACATTAGGAGTAGTCAATTCTAAAATGATCAATATGGAACTTACACCAATTACACGAACACCGAGGGATTCAATTCTAAAAAGAAGGGGGTTTAGCTAACATACCTCAATTGAGCTTCCTTTAAACTTTAAAACGTTTCGGAAGTCTTAGCACTTCGATCTATTTTTGGAATATAACAAGTATGTCCAAAATTAGGAAGATGGTCATGATTCTAGCTCATTTGAGCATATTATCAAACACTAGGTGTGCATTAATGTTTTAAGGACCTTTTATGAAATATTCTACCATTCCTCAACCCATTCTCTTCCATTATTAGCTCACAACCTCCCACATACTTTAAGAATACATGCATGCAAGGTACCAACCACCACACCCAATAATTGTCTTTCTAATTATCTCATTTTTAGTAGATTTTCGAAATTAAAAGTTAGGGCACAGATTATTACCTTTAATGTGAGGACTTTCTTGATAATATTCAAGGATTGAGCGAGAAATTTTTGATATTAGTGTGAAGGTTACTTTCCCACTCTAAGAACTCTCTCTCACTCTAAAAGTATCAGAAAATGCTCAAAAATGGTCTATAGCATATGTTTTAACAGAGTAGGGACGCGTTTAAAAAATCCAAAAATGAAGCCCCAGGACAGGATATGCGGTCGCATATGCGACCGCATAATGTTTGTGTGGTCCGCAAAATGACCGCGAAAGGTGGCCCTCGGAACTGGGCTGGCCTGCTTCACTCTGCGGCCGTTATGCGGCCCGCAGACCTGTTCTACAGTCGCATAATGCATCGTAAAACCTCCCTTCTCAAAATGTAAGGATGATTATGCGACCATAGTGTGTACCGCGAAACGGTTATGCGATCGCATAATTGGTCGCGAAATTGACCTCAAAATTGGCCCAAGAAGCTGCTTCACTTTGCGGCCATTCTGCGCTCTGCAGAGTGATCATGCGGCCACATAATGGACCGCAAAAATGCCTATATCTGCAAACTATTTCTTTCAACTCCCCAGCGTACTGTTCAATCCAAAAAGTTCTAACCGCGGAGAGCTTCTACTATTATTAACCTCTACGCCTACCCGGCATCACGGAACCTGGTTTTAGGAAATGTTTTATGGGGACTTACAGAGTGTGAGTTGGGTATGTTTGAGGGATTCCTTAAGGACGATGGTTATTTGTTTAGGAAGAAAAAAGTGTGCCTCTAGATGTTCTTTGAGAAAATTATTTGTTAGAGAGGCACATAGCGATGGATTGATGGGGCATTTTGGATTTTATAAAATATTAGAACGCCTGAAAATTCTATTGGCCCAACATGAGAGATGTAGGTAGATATTGTGGTAGATGTATCGAGTGTCTTCTGGCTAAATCTAAGGCTAATCCACATGGTTTATATACTCCATTCCCTATTCCTGATGGTCCTTAGTTAGATATTTTATGGATCTTGTTTTGGGATTAACTAGGACAAGGAAGTGACATGATTGCATATTTGTTATAGTTGAGCGTTTTTCTAAGATGACATATTTTATTCGTTGTCACAAGAAAGATGATGCGTCTTACGTAGCTACAATATTTGTGAGAGAGGTTTTGAGGTTACATGGGGTGCCTAGGTCCATTGTCAGTGATGGGGATACTTAGTGTCACAGGAACATTTTTATGTCACTCAAAAACATGCATGCGTGGCAGCCAAGTCTCACACTTGACTTCAGCCTTCTCACAACACTCTGCCAAAATTACAGCAACTTTTGACTTAGAATATTTTAGGCAGCTTTTCAACGTAGTAAGTGTAGGACTGATATAGGCAATGAAATATAACAAAGGCAATAGAAAATAAAGATGAACACAAGGAACAATATATAGGAAATTTCTTCCCCAACTTTAAATTTAACTTGAGCATACAAAGAAACTCAACTCAAAGTACAGCCGTGTACAAAAGAAGATCACTTTTAACCCTCAAATTTTCTCACAAGACTACTCTTAGCCTTAGACGTTTTAACTCTTGAAAATAGACTCAAAACATGCATTATGCACGTTTTTCTCTTCTCCCCCAAGCATAAGGATGTTGCCCATTTATAACATATGAGACATCCCTTTTTTGCCTTACACTTGTCACAATTAGGCTTAGACACTTGTCCCACACAGCCCACTATTTTAGCCTAGTGTAGTTGACAACCCCCAACTACTAGAATCATGTAAATCATGCTAATAATAATGGGATCATGGCCCCAAAAACGTGCTAACACTCCTGCCAGCATTTTAGCAAAGCTCTATTGTTGTCCATGTGCACAGCATGTGCCGTAACCGCCTTTGACTTGGTCAATCTGAAACTTGCTGCCCATTTTCGTGCCTTGGCTTGAATCAAGCGCCAATGCCTTGTACTCAGTTGCGTCGTAGCCACATTTTGCATATGCCATTGCGCACGAACATGGCCCTTTGTCGCAACTCAATGTTATGACAAGTTTGTCTCGCGCACTGCCTTCTTTTGCACTTTAGCCTGCCTTTGCCACTTCTTTTTTGTCTTGCCATGGCATCACTTCCTCATACCTCGATGCCTTTTCCATGATCAAGTGTCACCCTCAGCCCGCAACTCATTGTCAATCCCTTGCCAAGCTGCCTCGCCTCCGTCAAAGCCTTGGCCATCACTTGCATGTTTCCCTTTTTGCCTTGGTGCTACTCGCTTACCTTAGCTTGCCAACACTCTTGTTGCCCCATGACAACACTCTTGTTGTCAAGTCAAGCTCCAATTGGCAGAGGTCTAACAAACCACTTGCACCCTGTGAAACTCGACGTCCTCGTCGAGGTTAGCTCAATTTATGAGTCATAAGGGTTAACAAGCAACGCCCATTGGCCTCCTGTTACACCCCATGTTTTCGTACATGGAAGTACGCCACAATTAAATTGATATATGATTGGAAATGAGGTGTTACGCCCCGCATTTTCATACGTTGAAGTTTCATCGTAAGTTAATCGATGTAAGTTCGGGAATGAGATTTATTTTGGGATTATAAGTATTATGCTATTTATAACAAGCGGTAAGTAAGTGACATGAAGGATAAAGGGTACATGAATTAAAGAAAATGAGTTTCGTTGAAGGTTGCCGATTTGGAATAAAATACGGTCCGACCTATAATACCCGATATTTATGAATTAATACCATACAAGGTACCATATGACCATGACAGTATGGTGTATAAAGTGTATAAAAAATAAGTAGAATTTTAAGTTATTTGAGATAATTCTTAATTATGTGAATCATTGGGTAATTATTAATTTTTAGTGGGAGATTAACTTATTAATTATGCATAATTTGGATAAGTATAAGGATGATTAACGTGGCAGCCACCCTTTCTTTAATTGATGAGTCTTAATATATTTGATATATGTGGCAATTGAACAGGATCTAATGTTATCATTTTCAAATTTGTTGATATTGAGCAATAAATGAAAGCAAAGATAATACTTTACCAAAAACAGAAGGTATCCCACGTACACAAGCTCATATCAAGAAAGAACATATGAATTGCTAGAATGAGGAGTTATAACAATAAGGTTCCTGCGTAAGCACAATTTTATGATAGTTGATACCCAAAAAGAAAAGCACATTTAGGACACGTAGCTTGACACTAATAGTAAAATTCAACAAAGTTTTATGCCAATGCCAGCTACAAAAGGCGACATTCCTCCTTTTGCCTTGCAAAGTTTGCCTAATGCCAGCTTAAGCCTGGCTTTTGCCTTGCAAAGCATGTCTAAAGCCAGGTCAAGTTTGACTTTAGCCTTGCAAAGCCTGACTAAAGCCAGGTCAAGCCTGGCTTTTGCCTTGCAAAGCCTGCCTAAAGTCAGGCTCTTCTACATGTTAAGCTATATGAGTGAGAACATGATTAATAATTGGACAAAATCATTTCACTACATATGGAGATCATATAGTAGCTACACTTGGAAGACTATGTTGGCTTCAACTCTATGGTGTAGATGTTTGGAATTCATTTTAACCTATGGATAGTATGCCCTGGTGCCTGGTGAGAGCTTGATAGGTGTTGCTTGGTATTTTCCACTGGCAATTGGATTCATACACACTGACAGAAGAAGGAAGAACTCATCTTATTATTTTGTAATAGTTAGTTCTTTAGATTTTATCTTTTCTATCCTTTTAGTAGCTAGTAGCGTCATGCAACTTCTATTTTGGTTTGGGCATCTTGTAAGCTTTGAACCCATTTTGGGATTTTATTTATATATTAGCCACTAGGCAACCTGTCTAGTGGTATATTTGCTAAAGAAAAGGCGAATTTACTCCTAAACCGTTTCTCTATTAGAGATGTGATATTTGGCAAGTCTTAATAACAGTTGCAACTTGCCAGCATAGATTTCGGGTTAAAAACCAGACATTACACCTAATTCTGCACTTCTGAATTCTGAGGTGATCTTTCTCCTAGACCAGGTATGTTAAGGCTATCCCTTCTTTCTTTTTGGCATGATCTATACCACACAAACGAAACGAGCAAATGCACAATTTCCATAAATGGATCTATTCATAGAAACACTAGAGATGCTTATGTTCTTGATTCCTCATGTGTCATATTATTCTATCATTTGTTCATGGGTCTCAAAAATACATAAGTTGGTAAAGTTTATTTCATGATATTAATCAGAGGCATAATGGTCTTATGACGTATAGAAGATTTTATTAACGTATTTCATATATATATATGGCCAGATGGCGTTCCCATGACCAGATGGTGTTACATACGCGTATATATATATATATATATATATATATATATATATATATATATATATATATATATATATATATATATATATATATATAACGATTATGGCGTTATCTGCACATCACCACCTGATCAGCTAGTATACGTTGATGATTTTGCCCACAGTGGCCGAGATGATATGATGGGATGCCCTCAGAGGCTTGATAATGTTATGAACACATGTACCTATGCACGACACGACATTCATACGCATATGCATGACACTATAAATATTTCCTAATTTACAGAGTTATCCAGACTTACAGGTTGAGTCATTTACTCTATATTTCTTCCATGTCTTTTATGTACTTATTTATGTGCCTTACATACTCGGTACATTATTCGTGCTGACGTCATTTTTGCCTGGGGACATTGCGTTTCATGCCCACAGGTCCCGATAGACAGGCCGAGAGCCCTCCAAGTAGGCTATCAGCTCAGCGGAAGATGTTGGTGCGCTCCAGTTGCTTCGGAGTTGCTTGTTTGGTTAGTATGATTTAGACGTGTATTGTTTGGTATGACGGGACTCTGTCCCGGCCTTTATGAAACTATGTATTCTTAGAGGCTTGTAGTCAGATGTCATGTACGTAAAAGATTGTATGGCCTTGTCGGCCTATGTTCAACGTATGAGTGGTTATTTTGGTCTTATAGGCCCATATGTCTTATGTATAAGTTGGTATCACATGTTGTATTATACTTATCTCACGGAAGCCTTTCGGCTCAGTTATCTATGCTAGTATGACACGAAAAGATATGTTATGTTGGTACTCGGTTGAGTAAGGTACCGGGTGCCCGTCGCGGCCCATCAGTTTGGGTCGTGACAACTCCCTTCTCCTCAGCCACAACTGCATTCACTCCAGCCACTTTTTTGTCGTAGGTCATTGCCTCTAATGAAGCCCTCTTGTTTGCGCCAGTCATACTATTTAACACTGCCTTCTTCAGGCAGTCCCTTGCTCCGTGTGGCCCATCACAAATGAAACAGCCACTAAACTTGTTGCCCTTCTCCTTGTTCTTTGAAGTTCCAACCTCTTGCCTTCCCTTCCCCTTGTTTTAGAAGCATTGTTATTACACATTCCTTCTACTTATTTTCTTTGTCTTTCTTTCCGTCGTTAGACTTTGAAGTAGAAATCTCCTCACCCAAGTGAAAATCACCCAATGCATCAGCCGCAGCCTCAACACTTGCGAGGTTTTGAATATTCCGCCTTCGCAACTCCAATTGTGCCTACTGTTGCAGCCCGTTCATGAAGTAATACAATTTGTCTTCTTCCGGCATATTGTTGATGCTCAATATCAAAGAAATGAACTCTTTGACATATTCTCTCACTAATCCGGTTTGCCTCAACTTTTTCAGTTTGTCCCAAGAAATCCAAGACATATTGCTGGGAAGGAACTGATCCTTCAATTCCTTTTTAAGCCTCTCCCACAACTCAATCTTTGGTCTTCCAAAACATTCATCATCAGCCACACGAGTGTGCCACCATAACTTAGCATCTTGGCTCAAATACATGTTAGTCAAGGTTACTTTCTCCTTCTCGTCTTGCACACGAATAGCATGAAAGTACTGCTCCAAAACCCAAAGAAAATTCTCCAATTCACGTGCACTCCTTGCACCACCAAATGCCTTAGGTTTCAGAATCTTTACCTTGAGACAATCAGCACCACGTTGAGGAGCATCCTTGCCCACAGCACGTTGCAGCACCACTGTCTAATTCCTTAGATATGCATTCTCTTGACTTAGCTTTTCCAATTCTGCCTCAAGGTAGGTAAGCCTTGTCACGAGAGTCTGAATTTCTTCACCTTCAGGGACATTTCCCACCAATGCCTCCAGTTTCGTTATCCTTTCCCGCAGTTCGTTGTTACCACCGACCATGTTCTCAAACAAGACCACGGAATCTGTCGTTGCCCGTCGTGTCTCCGTCACGAACCTTCTCCACTCTGATACCAGTTGTATTAGGCACGTTTTAATGTCATTCAAAAACCAGCTTGTGCGTCAGCCAAGTCTCACACTTGACTTCAGCCTTCTCACGACACTCGGCCAAAATTACAGCAACTTTGGACTTAAAATATGTTAGGCAGCTTTTCAACGTAGTAAGTTTAGGACTGATATAGGTAATGAAATATAACAAAGGCAATAGAAAATAAAGATGAACACAAGGTACAATATACAGGAAATTTCTTCCCCAACTTTGCATTTAACTCGGGCATACAAAGAAACTCAACTCAAAGTACAGTCGTGTACAACAGAATATCACTCTTGACCCTCAGATTTTTCTCACAAGACTACTCTTAGCCTTAGACGTTTTCACTCTTGAAAACAGACCCAAAACATGCATTCTACACGATTTTATATTCTCCTCCAAGTATAAGGATGTTGCCCATTTATAACATATGAGACAACCCCTTTTGCGTTACACTTGTCGCAATTAGGCTTAGACACTTGTCCCACACAAATCACTATTTTAGCCTAGTGTAGTTGATAACACCAAACTACTAGGATCATGTATATCATGCTAATAATATTGGGATCATGGCCCCAAAAACGTGCTAACACTCCTGCCAGCATTTTAGCAAAGCTCAACTGTTGCCCATGTGCACAGCATGTGCCGTAACTGCCTTTGACTTGGTCAATCTGAAGCTTGCTGCCCATTTTCGTGCATTGGCTTGAATCAGGCGCCAATGCCTTGTATTCAGCTGCATTGTAGCCATATTTTGCATATTCCATTGCCCACGAACATCTCCCTTTGCCGCAACTCAATGTCATGACAAGTCTGTCCCGCGCACTGCCTTCCTTTGCACTTTAGCCTGCCTTTGCCACTTCATTTTTGTCTTGCATTGGCATCACTGCCTCATGCCTCGATGCCTTTGCCATGATCAAGTGTCACCCTCATCCCGCAACGCATTGTTAAGACCTTGACAATCTGCCTCCCCTCCGTTAAAGCCTTGGCCATCACTTGTTCGTTTCCCTTTTTGCCTTGGTGCTACTCCCGTTCCTTAGCTTGGCAGCACTCTTGTTGCCCCATGACAACACTCTTGTTGTCAAGTCAAGCTCCAATTGGCGGAGGTCTAACAAACCACCCGCACCCTTTGGAACTCGACGTTTTCGTCAAGGTTAGCTCAATTTATGATTCCTAAGGGGTTGACAAGCAAAGCCTCTTGGCCTCCCTTCTCCTTAGCCACAATTGCATTCACTCCAGCCACTTGTTTGTCGTTGGTCATTGCCTCTAATGCATCCCTCTTGTCTACGACAGTCATAGCATTTAACACTGCCTTCTTCGGGCAGTCCCTTGCTCGGTGTGGCCCATCAAAAATGAAATAGCCACTAAACTTGCTGCCCTTCTCCTTGTTCTTTGAAGTTCCAGCCTCTTGCTTTCCCTTCCCCTTGTCTTCATTAGCATTGTTATTTTCACATTTCTTCCACTCCTTTGCCTTTTCTTTCTTTCCGTTGTTAGACTTTAAAGTAGTAATTTCCCCACCCAAGTGAAAATCACCCAATGCATCAGCCGCAACCAAAGCACTTGCAAGGTTTTAAATATTCCGCCTTCGCAACTCCAATTGTGCCCAATGTTGCAGACCGCTCATAAAGTTATGTAATTTGTCCTCTTCTGACATAATGATGATGCTCAACATCAAAGAAGTGAACTCTTTGATATATGCTCTCACTGATCTGATTTGCCTTAACTTTTTCAGTTTGTCCATGCTCTCACTGATTCGGTTTGCCTCATCTTTTTTAGTTTGTCCCTAGCAATCCAAGACGTATTGCTAGGAAGAAACTAATCCTTCAATTCCTTTTTAAGCCTCTCCCACGACTCAATCTTTGGTCTATCCAAACTTTCATCTTCATCCACACGAGTGCGCCACCATAACTTAACATCTTGGCTCAAATACATGTTAGTCAAGGTTACTTTCTCCTTCTCATCTTGCACACGAATAGCATGAATGTACTGCTCCAAAACCCAAAGAAAATTCTCCAATTCACGTGCACTCCTTGCACCACCAAATTCCTTAGGTTTCAGAATCTTTACCTTGAGACAATCAGAACCACGTTGAGGAGCATATTTGCCCACAGCACGTCGCAGCACCACTGTCTAATTCCTTAGATATGCATTCTCTTGAATTAGCTTTGCCAATTCTGCCTCAAGGTAGGTAAGCCTTGTCACGAGAGTCTGAATTTCTTCACCTTCAGGGACATTTCCCACCAATGCCTCCAGTTTCGTTATCCTTTCCCGCAGTTCGTTGTTACCACCGACCAAGTTCTCAAACAAGACCACGAAATCTGCCACTGACTGTAGTGTCTCCATCACGTACCTACTACGCTCTGATACATGTTGTCACATGCACATTTATGTCATTCAAAAACCAGCTTGCGCGGCAGCCAAGTCTCACACTTGACTTCAGCCTTCTCACAACACTTGGCCAAAATTATAGCAACTTTGGACTTTGAATATTTTAGGCAGCTTTTCAACGTAGTAAGTTTAGGACTGATATAGGCAACGAAATATAACAAAGCCAACAGAAAATAAATATGAACACAAGGCACAATATACAGGAAATTTCTTCCCCAGCTTTGTATTTTACTCGAGCATACAAAGAAACTCAACTCAAAGTACAGCCATGTATAAAAGAAGATCACTCTTGGCACCTCAGATCTTTCTCACAAGACTACTCTTAGCCTTAGACGTTTTCACTCTTGAAAACAGACTCAAAACATGCATTCTACACGTTTTCCTCTTCTCCTCCAAGCATAAGGATGTTGTCCATTTATAACATAGAGACAACCCCTTTTGCCTTAGACTTGTCGCAATTAGGCTTAGAAACTTGTCCCACACAATCCACTATTTTAGCCTAGTGTAGTTGACAACCCCCAACTACTAGGATCATGTAAATCATGCTAATAATAATGGGATCATGGCCCCAAAAACGTGCTAACGCTCCTGCCAACATTTTGGCAAAGGTCAATTGCTGCCCATGTGCATATCATGTGTTGTAACCGCCCTTGACTTGGTCAATCTGAAGCTTGCTACCCATTTTTGTGCCTTGGCTTGAATCAGGCGTCAATGCCTTGTACTCAGCTGCATTGTAGCCACATTTTGCCTATGCCATTGCCCACGAACATGGCCCTTTGCCGCAACTCAATGTCATGACAAGTTTGTCCCGCGCACTGCATTCCTTTTCACTTTAGCATGTCTTTACCACTTCGTTTTTGCCTTGCCTTGGCATCACTGCCTCATGCCTAGATGTCTTTGCCATGATCAAGTGTCACTCTCAGCCCGCAACTCATTGTCAAGCCCTTGCCAAGCTGCCTCGCCTCTGTCAAAGCCTTGGTCATCATATGTTTGTTTCCCTTTTTTCCTTGGTGCTACTCGCGTACCTTAGCTTGGCAAAACTCTTGCTGCCCCATGACAACACTCATTTTGTCAAGTCAAGCTCCAATTGGCGGAGGTCTAACACTTAGTTTGTTAGCCAATTTTGGAGAACTTTATGGTTTAAGTGGGGAACTAAGTTATTGTATTATACTACTTGTCATCTCTAAGCTGATGGTCTGTTTGAGGTAGTCAATGGGACTTTGAATAGCATGTTGCGAGCTGCACTTAGGGGTAAGTACACTTCATGGGAGGAGCAGTTACCGTTGATTGAGTTTGCTTATAATAAATTCGTTCATTCTTCCATGGGTAAGTCTCCTTTTGAGAATGTATAAGATTTAATCAGCTAACACTTTTGGATTCCCATGAGTGATGTTGTAAATGTAAATGGTAAGAACAGGGTTGAAGCATTGAAAAGGGTTCATGAGCAAGTGCAGTTGCAATTGGAAAAGACATATGAAAAGGCTTCCAACTAACAACGGAAAAAACAGGTTCAAACATGGTGATTTGGTTTGGGTTCACTTGAGAAAGCAATAGTTTCCTCATAAATACAAGTCTAAGTTGCATCCTTGTGGAGATAAACCATACCAAGTTCTTGAGAAAATTGGCAACAATTCTTACAAGTTGAATCTTCTAGGTGAATTTAAGGTGAGTGTGACATTTACTATTTCTGACTTATCTCCTTTTGATGTAGATATGATGGATTCATGGACGAATCCATTTCAAGAGGGAGGGATTGTTATGATCCTAGATAGTTCGGGAAGAGCGAAGAATATTGAAGATGGCCCCGAATTATCTAGTGGACTGTTGACTCGCTCCAAATCCAAGAACGCCTGAGGGATGCCCGCTAAGGAGTTGCATAAGCTTCAACACTGGAAGATGTTTGGAGAGTCACTTGGAGGATTCATGCAAAGAATACCATCTTTGGAGTGTTGAGAAATGAAGAATCAAGACCCCAAGCCAAACTGTGTGGCGCGGTTTCACCAACTGTTGGCTACGGTTCCAGAGGGGCTTGAAGAGATGAAGAATATAAGCTTATGAAATTCGACACGATTCAACTGTGTGTTACGGTTTGGCCTGGCGAATTTTTTTTGAAAAATTAACTTTGGAACTTTTCCTATTTTATTCATTGGCTATTTATAATAGCCTATGGGTTATTTCATTAGCAACTTTGCATATTTTGACATAAGAAAACTCTTGAGAGAGATTTGGAACCTCTTGGTTCGAGTTAAACTTTGGATTACCTGTTTTCAGGAATTGGTTCTTGAGGGTAATCGTCTTCTTCTTTTTTATATTTAGGATTTCTAATTTATCTTTCTTGGGAGGCAATCATATAATTTTTCGATTGTTGCTTGAGACGTTCACTTATGGTTCTGGTCTATCATTATTAAGAATATTTTTTATTATCTTAATCAAATATATTATTAATTTTGCTTCAATTATTGTTATTTTCATATTTCGCTATTTTGTTTTATCTCGGATCGTATCACACTTGAAATGTAAAAAAGACTTCATAGGAAGCCTAGAGAATACATTATGAATATTCTCTTCCCGTATTTTAGATTTTCTTTTTGCGTTCTTCTTTTCCGTAGGAACAACTTTGTAGCCAGCTACACGAGGACGAGGGTTAATAGCGTAGAACTTGTGTAGTTAAATTACCAGCAAGCTTTTGGCTCTTCTTCCGTTTCCTTCTTCGATCTTTATCCTTTTTGTTTATGCTATCTCAGTAAAAGTTAATCGAAAATATTGTAAAATAAAAGATTACACCCAACAGCGATAACATGAGTCCGGAACCAAAATGTCGTCTTTTTTTACTCAAACGATCGAAATGCGTGAAAAAAAACTTAGTGACCAAAATATATATAGCGCTCTTTTAAAGGGCGCTATACCTTAACGACCGTTTTATCCGTTAAAGTATAGCGCAGTAAATATATACGCTATACACAGTGTTTGAATTTAATTGGCATAGCGCACAAAAAGAGTACGTTATATGTCTACGTTGTTGCATAGCGCACAAAAAGAGTACGCTATATGTCTTCTCTTTCTTCCTGCGTCTCTTCTTCCCATATTTTGTCAGATTATTTTTTTCTTTTTGTCAAAATCTTTGTCAGATTGAGTATATGTGTTGATTGATTGTGTGTATTAATTTTTGTTGCTAATAATAAAATTATTATAAATAAATTATTCTAATTAATTTTTTTACTATGTTCATTATTTTGGTATTTCGGTATATATGCTTAAATACTTTTTATTTTTTAATTTATTAACAAAATCTATTTATTATATAGGTATGTCCATAATATAAATTAAAAGGAAAAAATAATAATATTAAAAATTTAAAAAGAAGATAAATGTTTATAATTTAGATGGTAAAATAGGTATTTGACAATCCAAAATTTAAAAAATCTAGTTGAATGACCTTTTGAGTGCTATAGGCATAGCTAAATGCTTTTGTTGCTACAAAAAAAAGAAGAGGAAAATGACTTTAGGAGATAATTAGGGATAGTTGAGTGACCATTTAAAAGTCAAACCAAGCCGATCCAAAGCCCTGACTTAGTTTGGTTTGATTTTGATTGGTATTGAGAAAAAAAAAATCGAACCAACCTGACATATAAATATATAATTTTTATATATACTTTAAAGATTTTATATAGAACTTTCTTTAAAAATGTCTAGAAATATTTGAGATTATCCTACGGGATATAAATTTGAATAGAATATAAAGTGCTTCATATTTATTGACCTAAAATAATGCCGAAATACCAAAATAATGAGCATAGTAAAAAAAATTAATTAAAATAATTTATTTGTATAATTTTATTATTAGCAACAAAAATTAATACACACAATCAATTAACACATATACTCAATCTGACAAAGATTTGACCCAAAAAAAAAAACAATCTGACAAAATATGGGAAGAAAAGACGCAGGAAGAAAGAGAAGACATATAGCGAAAGAGAAGACATATAGCGTACTCTTTTTGTGCGCTATGCCATATTTTGCTCACTAAATTTTTTTTTCCACGCATTTCGATCGTTTGGGTAAAAAAAGATCACATTTTGGTTCCGGACTCGCAATAACATAGTTTTACACATAGGCGACGTATGCAGTAATTATCAACATACAAAATAATTTTTTTTTGTTTCCGTAAATTTATTTAGGATGTTTAAAAAGTATATGTCTCTCTTATATTAAAGAAAAAAAAAATCGCCATTGGGAAGCTAGGTACTATATTAATTTTCTTTTTCATAGTAGGTTAGCGTTCAATCTTAAAAGTAAATTTAAGAAGAAAAAAACTATTACTCTTACTATTGACAAGAAAAGACTTGTGTAGTATCTCAAAAGGGGCTACTGTCCCTCATTAGTTAGGAAAGTTCTGTATTTCACTTTATTAGCGGTGTCAATACAAAATGCTCTCTTAGAATACAGATACTGCGCAATTTCCTTATTTCTCAAAAGTAAAACATCATCACGCAAATCCCATTCGAGGAAAATTTCCCTCCATATAATTGGGTTTATGTGCATTGTTAGGACATACATGTACATAAATAAGATCTAACTTGTTCGTCTAAACGAGAGAAAAGTGTGCTAAAGGGACTGGGCATAAGCACAAAAGACCCTTAGGCTGACTAAAAAGAGGAAGGAACTGGTCCTGACCGCATTAGACGTTCCCATGGGAAACATGATTTGCCCCCTCTCCTTGATCCAAAGGCATATATTGTGCCATGATGGCGCGAATCTCTGAGTCCATGTATCTCTGCATATACAAGGTTCCACGATTTTTAGTGAAAGCAACATCGAACGAGAAAACAGATTAAAAAAAACTGTATTGTATCTGCGAGACATGCATCTCTACATGCTGATGGATTTCATGCTAATTCCAGTAAAGGCAAAAAACCCACTTGAAAAAGAAGAGACAAATATGTCCCAAATATGGTGGGGTTCGAGAGACATACGACATCAGAACAAACACCTTTCTCTGTGACAGCGTATCAAGGAAAGATATTATCCAGATTCACTCTAATATCTAATCCAAAAGCTCTTTAACTTTCTTGCTTTATCAATATGGTGGGATTTGGTGACACATCTGATTCTTGGAATCTCTTTTACTGGAACTTATGGTAAAGTAAAAGGAACTTGTTGGCTCCCTATAAGCCATCTATCACTCTATTAAATAAGGATCGAACAACTTCAATAGGTAACTCAAATGCAAAATCCAAAAGGAAAAGCATCGCAGCAGATTTGGCTTCATTTTTCTAACACCAATACTTCTTAAGAAATCATTGTCATTTACTATGTAAAACTGGTTACTTAGAATTAGCATAACAATTGGCTTTTAGTTTTGTGTTTCCACCAGATGACGGTTGTCTTTCTTTGATGAACTGAGATTAAGAACATTGTACAAAGACATACCCGAATCCTATACTTGTACACAGCATATCCTACAATTGCTGCAACTGCCAAACCCAAGATAATAGTCCAAACAAGGCCCCAGCTGAACTCTGACTTGGAATCTTTGCCTGCAATTTTTCCAACAAACTTAGTCCCAGAGGAGATGCAGCTTTGAGAAACTGTGGATCAAAGTCTCTAGCATGAGGTTGGTGAAATTCTATTACATTTAAAGAAGCTAAATCATGCAAATATCCCAACCATCATATTATAAAAAATTAACTAGCTTCATCAAAGCCAAGGATATAACAAACCCTATGCCTATCATTACAGGTATACTTTCAACAAGTTGACAACTTCTTCAACTTACTTATACACGTGTCATGTTCATGCATGTACAACAAATTGCCGCCGCAACTGCAATCAAAACTACCCCAAGTGTTCTTGCATTTGCACTCAGGACACTGGCATGCCAGCTTCTCCTTGCATTCATCAATATCTGAAGAATGGCCAAAAATGAAGAAGAACTTGAAGTATTACAAGATTATTGTTAAACAAAGACGCTATAAAAAGCAACACTGTTCCGACTCCAGCCAATCTGGCATATACAGATCAATGTGTTCCTACAGACAGGAAGTTAAAAGATGTGGTCTAGTGGAAAGAGAAAGGTGCAAATATTTTTGGGGCAATTAAACAGAGTCAGAATCCAAACTCAAGGAAAACAAAGAATTAAATGCTGAAATGCTCTCCAAAGAACAAAATATGTCGAGAACTGATACATAGTGAACAGTCCTACATACCTTCACAACTGTTCACTCCATCACCTTTGAATCCTGGTGGACATTTGCAACCCTTTATGTGATCATCCTGACAAGACAAGGATAAGATATATAATGCCTCTGTCTACAGAAAGTCATTTGAGATAAATGCCTTATGAAACCGACAAACAAAAACATCTCAAATTATGAATCGCTGCTCAAGTAAAAACCAGAAGGAAGGAAGCCGCTTAGGGCATGCCATCCAAGAATGAAAAGAGTTGAGGACAATTCAAAAGGCAACGCTAATCATGATTGAATACAGCCTCTTACAATGCAAGCAGAATATGCCCTGCCATCTTGAGTCCCTTTCCAACAGCCTCCATTGTTTATTTCACATCGCAATGCTCCAGATGCTGTCAAAACCACAAGCTCTAGAGATTAAGTTTCTGAAGGCAACATGCATGCATCACAACAACGCCAATTGTTGTGTAATAAAGATGATGACAATTAATGCACGAAAAACTCACCTTCGCAGTGAGTATAACCATCACCAACAAATTTTACTCCTTGAACTATGGGGCATTCACATACTCTACCACGGAAAGTATCCTGCACCACAATTTCGCACATGGAACAGAAATTGAACAAGCAGAAAATAAAACTGGAACTCAGTGAAATAATGTTTGTCATATAGCAGCCCATTGACAAGTAATTCTACCCGGCATGCAGTAATGTTAGCAGCCTTGTCCTGCCAGCACCCACCATTTGATTCTAAGCATTCATTTGTTTCTATTTCTGCACAAACAAGTACCAAAAACAACTTTAGAATACTACCTTGTTGAAAGAATGTATAAACTACAGACTAGCTGGCTCTGAAAACCTGTTTCAATGGAATAATCAAAATTTGACATAGCAATTGTACCTAACACAGTTTTTATCATATCAATAATTAAAAGTTGGAATACGTCGGATAGGCAAAAGCTAGATCTGCAAAAATTTATAAAGATAATATTCTATCACTTCTCATACTATCTTCTTTTTTTTAGAAGGTAAGCACAACTTATATTTTCACCAGTCTTTGATTCAACACCATTGGAGATGCAAAAGAGAACAGAGGAAGATCCCACCACTAAGAGACAATTCTTTCAGTCTTCTGTGCCATCTTAAAGAAAAGCCACAAGCAGCAGGAAGCTGATACCAAATAATTATTGTCTTCAAGATGAACAAAAAAAAGGAACAAGGAAAATGACCTTCAGTTAAGCAAATTGCAGGCTCTGTTGTCTCCTCAAAACCTGAACAAATCGCCTTGAGGACTGCTCCTTTGTCCAGCTTACCTAAGATGAAGATAAATACTCCAAAATAAGAATCGTTCTATTTAAGTTGAACACACTTTAACTCTACATCAAACGAGGTATACCTCTGTACTGTCTATTGTTTATAACCAGAGTTGGCAAGATAGTCACATCTCCACGAGCACCCTTGCCTATCTGAAAGAAGCAACGTTTAAATAAGAGTGTGTTCGGCTAATCTTATAAGCTGGTCAAACTAGCTTATGAGCACTTTTCGGCTTATCTACGCGTTTGGTAAAGTTAAAAGTGCTTATAAGTCAAAAATAAGCCAAAAGTCATAAGTTGGTCACCTCCAGCTTATGAATTTTTAGCTTATAATCACTTTAAGTTTGACCATGATTTTTACTCCCTCCGTTCACTTTTACTTGACACGTTTTGACTCTTCACGTCCCTTAAGAAAGAATAAATGAAGTGCATAATTTACCGTGATACCCATATTAATTGATGCATGTTTTATTGGATTTGAGAAAATGATTTGAAATGAGTAATAAATATTGTGGGTAGGGGTGTTCATAAAAACCCGAAAAAACGAACCAAACCGACCAAAAAAACCGATACTTTTTAGGTTTGGTTTGGTTTTGGTTTTGAATTTTAAAAACCGATCAAATTTGGTTTGGTTTTGGTTTTAATAAAAAAATAACCGAAAAAACCCGAACCAAACCAACTATAAAAGTAGCTATTTAAATTTATCATTACACCTATATATATGTATATTTTATAAAAAGTTTCTAAAATTGTATGGTACATATTAGTCATTTATATTTTTAATCTAGTTCTTTGCTAATATAATAATCTAATTCTTTTCCTTTACATTCTAGCTTGATTGGTAGTTTTTTTTGCTAAGTAAAAGAATTTATTTCGTGTTAAAAATAATTAATTTTTAATTAATTACTTTAACTATCCATCACTATTTGATTCAATTATCATCAATATATCTTGGTAAATGATAGATTTCTCGAAGAGAAATTGATTTGATAGTGTTACATTGAAAATGTAGTCGTCGGAATATGCGTTTGGTAATGTATGTCTCATATTTAAGAAAAAACCCGATGAATAACCGAAAAAACCGAAAAAACCGAAAAACCGACAAAAGACGAATTAAACCGAATCGATAAATAACCGACTTAATTGGTTTGGTTTGATTCCAATATTTGAAAAACCGACTTACTTGGTTTGGTTTCTTTTTAGGGAAAACCCGACCCAAACCGAACAATGAACACCCCTAATTGTGGGTATAACAGGAAAAAAAAATTCTTCTCTTGATATGAGTAAAGTAACAAGTAAAAATGAAAATATATTTTTAGTATACATGCCAAGTAAAAATGAACGGAGGGAGTACTATTTTATCCTTAAAATATTCCTTTTTAGAACAAAACTCCTACATCGATAATCACTACCTCAAGTATTTTTTCAACCTAAACCCCCCGTCTCTTCAAGTCTGCAATTCTCATTGACTATTTAAGATAAGCAAATTCTCTATTCCTTTGCATATTTGTATCACTGTAATTGTGTATTAATCTTTGAATTGTATGTAATAAATGATCGACATATCAATTTTTTGGTGTATTGCTTTCTAAGTGTTGTGGTGATGAAGACAATGTTTGTTTCTCTTCAAATATTTTGTCCTATTTAGGTTTATTTTTTACTGAAAAACTTTCCTCAATTTAATTATTACTCCCTCTGTTCCAATTTATGTGAAATTGTTTGACTAGGCACGGAGTTCAAGAAAAATTGAAGACTTTTGGAATTTGTGGTCCTAAACATGTCAAAAAAGGGCCTAGAGTATTTGTGTGGTTATAAAAGCATCTCATTAAGGGTAGAATTGGAAGTTTAAGCTAAATTATCTCCAAATTTATAAAGGAATCATTCTTTTTGGAACGGACCAAAAAGGAAATAGGTTCACATAAACTGGAACGGAGGGAGTATAACTTATCATTATATGCTTAGCATAAAATAAATTATATTTATCATAAAAATTATCTTATCTAAGCACAGTTGTATTTAAAATAAAATGACAAATAGAATATTTTGTATTTGGATCGATCTAAAATCTAAAATTTTGAAAAAATTATACCAAGTGTAAGCAGTTCTAAGATTATTTAAGTCTTAACAGAAAAAGAACTTATCAGCACTTCTTTATCAAATACTGCAGCAACTCAATTTCAGCACTGGTATCCATTATCCAAACACGTAACTGCTTATTTATTAAATCAGTTTCAACACTTAAAGGTGCTTTTAATCCCCTAATGCTTATCAGCTAATTCAAATCAGCTCATCCAAGCAGGGTCTAAGTCAAGGAGGCAATAAAGAAGAGTTGTCCTATCACTTCTGCAGGAGACACACACCTGCGAATCCTGTTCAGCCTTTAGAACAGGGTTGTCAGTATCTGCTTCAGGATCTCCAACACATTTTTCAATCTGTTTGACGTCAAAGCCTACAAAGTCCATCGAGATAAAAAGAAAATTTCAAGATATCATTTCAAATTTCCATAATGGGCAAGGAGAATCAATTAAAGCACAGGCACCCCATAACAAGGCACATATTCGTCTAGCCATGAGCAGCAGAGACCTTAGCTAGCTCCAGAGAGAAAACATGGAGGACTCTCATTTGGCCCATATCTGATACTTGAACGGTTGAACCAACTTAAAATCTAATGGCATTAGTATACAAGCGCATGACAAAAACTATCACAAGCTATTGAATTAATCATTATCATATGGCTAATTCTCTCAGACTTGTCAATTGAGCCATCAATGCGAAAACAAAAGTAGCACACAAGAAAGAAGATAGATTCAACTGCACATATATTAATTTTCAGCCAAACAAATCCATTTAAGTTCAAGCAGGATAATAAATATTTTTGGATCCCGAGTTCAACAAAGCTATGATCTTTCGGTGGATCACAAAAATTGGACAGCAATGACGACTTCTTCTAGTTCTTAGAGCTCATGAACAAGGATGAGAAGACAGGAACACCACAAAAAGTACTGTTACACCGTCACATTATAATAACAACTACAAACAACAACAATCCCAGTGTAATCCACAAGTACGGTCTTGGGAGGGTAGTATGAACGCAGACCTTCCCTACCTTCTCAAGGTAGAGAGGATGTTTCCTATAGACCCTCGGCTCAAGGAAAGAGTAGTCAAAAGGAAATACAGCAGTAAGCAGCCTTATGGCATCATCAACACCATATGTACAACAGTAAAGCAATGATGTGCATAAATTGAAAACATCAGCGAAAATATGAAATAAAAGAAACTCCAACCTACCAAGTGACGTAATTACTTGATCTGCACATTCTTTCGTGTATTTCTTCTCTTTCATGGGGCACCGTATTGCAAAGTCAGTGACATAATCCCACCACATCCAGGGTTTTCCACTTTCATTGGCAACCTTGAAAAAACAAGCCTGCCTTATGTTTTGCAGAACAACATCCTTACCATCATAACCTTTACTGAAGTCTTGCTCAGGGTCTGGAGCACAGTATCTGCCATGATTGATACACTGAGACTTGCATTGCTTGCTCAAAATAAAAGCCTCTGGGCAATACCAAGTTATATAATGGGGAGTAAACTGTGTATAACCCTTCTGCTCAAGTATCTGGGCAGCCCCTTTGAAGTTTTTGACAAACTCTATCTGGCTTTCACACTTGGGGCCACACTCATCATTACTGTTGGTCCAAAATTCATACTCCACTCGTTCATCAGGATGCGGAAGAGCCTCTCTCCAATCGAGGTTTATGTTAACCATTTCTCCTCTAGAGAGTTCCTTCTTGATGCTATCCCCAAGGGATTTGCTAATTAAAGCCGATGGAATAGTTATATTTTGCAAATAATCTGCCTGTGCATCCTCTTCCTCAGGGGTGTCCATGGTAATTAAAGGTTCAACACGGTCATCAGCAACAAGAATAGCGCCAGCTCCAGCTCGCTGAGCATTCCAAGCTTTCAGTGTGAAATAGCAATCTGCCAGAACAGGAACAAACAAAGAACAAGAAAACATGTGTTAGATGTACACAATTTAGACAAGCTTCCAGATAATCCATGATGACAACAACTACATACTCACAGAAGTTAATGTAAGGGGATCTATTGTCTAAATTTGTCTCAACATGAAACTAGTACAATAAGTTAACAAGCAAAATCAGCCAAACACAGAAAACATGCATATAAATAGTACTCCTTCATTGTTTATTACAAGAGCCAAATAAATCCATCCTCACAGTTGCAGTCAAATGAATCCATTCTCACAGTTGCAGCATTACATTATTTAGCCCACTTCAAAAGGCATCAGAATCATGTGAACTATATTTCTATGAGCAACAGCTTGCCTGTTCTTGCATTTTCAGAAAAGAAAAAAAGGCCAAGGCGTAAAACTTGTCATGTTTTATTAACATGATCTATATCTGATAGAGTAATTCAAGTTGAAGAAGGCTAAAATAAGATAATATATATATGTTATGTGAACAGAAAACAAAGTTTGTTAGCATGACTTAAAACCAAGTAGCATTGTTATAATGGTGGTGTCCGGTCAGCTAAGCTTGCGCACACCTGGACTAATAATTGCTACCAAGGCTTAGACATATGGGAGTCCAATTCGAAATATTTGAAAAGTTTACCTCCTCTATCAACAAGAAGGAAGACAGGCATGGCACCAGGCTTAGATTTGAAGGAGATATCAAAATCTGCAAAATTCTTACAAGACTTTTGATTAGCTTTTGGGTACATAACAATACCAACCATGGTTCCTCCATATTGTGGGACCCCAAAGTTCCCAATCGCACACTCATACACATCTTTGATTGAGCTCGGTGACGTTACTCTCAAGCTGTTCTTCTCCACCACAAATCTACCCAAACAAGACACACACAGCACACAAAAAATACACACTAAAAACCCTAACTTTCCTTTCATCTTCACTTCCCTCAATCAGATAAAGAAAGTCAAAATTTAACCTTTAAATTTACATGAAAAATCAAATCTTGATGACACACACCCAGATCATAAATATTAACGATTTCACCCTTTATACCCACTCTAAGGTAATTTATTGACTATTAGGAGAAGAATAAGGGAAGAAGTTTGGGTCTTTGAACAAGTAAAGAGGAGAAAAAACAAAAGGGTAAAGACCAAAGACTGGAGTCGTGTAAAATATGCTAAACTGAGGAAAGCTACGTGTATAAACAAAATTATCCTTTTGGGATGTGGATGAACTATCAGTTGTACTAATGCTCACGATCATAATAATTATTAGCTCAATATTGGATCTTGGAGGGGAAAAAATTATTAGCTAGTACTTCCAGATTGGATCTTTAAATTAGCTTGGAGTGAATGTTGTGATTTGAGCTAACATATTGCTTTAAATTTAGACTAAATAAGTAAATTGTATTAATGCTCACAATCACAACAATTACTAGTTCAAGATCGGATATTTGCATTAACTTTGAAGTGAAAATTTGTCCAAAGTAAAGTAAAAATCAATTTAAAGAGCCAAAGTGGCGTGCACATAGATTTAAGTTTATTTTTCAAAAGTTTTTGTTTAATGAATGGTAGATGGTTTTTCTTCTTGTTTCTTTGATGAATTCCGTTCAACGCAATCAAGGAAATATAAATATTTTTCATTTCAATTTGATGTCCACCTCCTTTCATTTGTTCAAAGATAATAGTATGTGTATATTGAACGAAGTTTCTAATGCATTTGTGCGCCACAATATTCACAGTGAATCAACTTCTACATATTTTTTATCAATATTTTTCATTCTTCTTAAGAATATTATTCATACAGTTTTCTAATTATAAATCTTAATTAGTTACATTTTCAAACTTCACTAAATACCAAACTAAAATATGTTTCTCCGTAGAACTATAATTTTTTGCATTCATAATCTTAATTTGAAGGAGTCGATAAACATGGGAGTGGCGAAAGTAATATATCTCCAATATACAAAATCGTTCCTCCCTCTAGATTTTAGTACTTTTTTTTTTGGGAATAAAGACATATATTAAAAACCATAGTAAGAGTCATTACATAAGGGAATTATTCTAGGACACATAGTTCCTAACCATGCACGACTAAACATAGCATATTTTACCTTATATAAATAGTCCCCCTGATTTTCGATGACATAACTTTGTGAGTCAGAAAGTTGGTAGAAACATAATAATATAATTGAGCATAATTTTCAAGAATATATAATGTATATTATAAAATATCTTTATTTAAATAATTATTTTATATTGCGTGCATCGAATATAAATTTTAATACCTTTATTTTCTTTCATTCTAAATTGTGTAAATAAATTTTTAAATTTTTGTTGTTAATACTAAAATTATTATTACTAACAAATTATTTTAATTAATTTTTTACTATGCTTATTATTTTTTTATTCCAACACTATATATTCTTGAATACTTTTATTCTTTAATTTATAAATAATACTTATTTATTCTATAGGAATTCATAATATAAATAAAAAGAAAAAATCATAATATTAAAAAGTTTAAAAAAATAAAAATAAGATAAATGATTATAATTTAGAGGGTAAAATAGGTATTTGGCTATCCAAAATTTGGAAAATTAGCTGAGTGACCTTCTGAGTGCAATAGGCAAAGTTCAGCGACTTTGTTATTACAAACGAAAAATAAGTGATTTTAGGAGATAATTTGAGATAGTCGAGTGACTGTTTGAGTAATGAATTCATTAAATTAATGAGTTCCTTACATCTGTTTCTATGGTAATAGGGAGGTAGTTGCTCTCTATGGTTAACTTCACTCCATGCAATAGTGCTAGTGTTTCTATGTATATATATTTGATGCATGTGAAAGGCTTATATTAAAACCCAAAATCCATTCTCCATTGCCCCTTCTGATAATTCCTCCTATACTACTTTTGCTTGGATTCCCGAAGCAAGAACCACGTTGAGTTTATAGGAGTTGGGTTCTGACGGGTTCCATTTGATGTGAACGGTGTCTCTAGTTATGGGAAGTATTTTTTGGCTTGTGGCCAATATTTTGTATTCCATGATTTTGTTTACTATATTTTTTTATTAGCAGAAGCTTACTATTATTGTGGAAGATCGTCTCATTTCTATGTAGCCAAATATTTCAGAGTATAAAGGGAGGACATCAGACCAGCAAAGATAATCATTGTACCTAAAGTTAGAGCTGCTTTGGGTTTTTAGCCAGTTATGCATGGTATATTGATTTGGCGAATCTAGAGAAGAAAGATTGAAGCCAATCTGCTCCTAAATGGTTTTTGAATACGTACACCTGAAGAACATGTGTGTTATCCTTTCATTTGTAGTGCTACAAATGTTACATATTGGGGAGTTACAAATATTCCTGATAAAGAGCATTTGTGATGTGGGGAGTCTATTATAAATAGACGTCCATAGGAAGAATTTTATTTGAGGGTCTTGATATTCCATAGTCATTTATTGTCTTTTGTGTCTCCGTCCTCTCCCCCCTTTTTGGTGAGCATTTCATAAGCTGATTTAATTGTAAAGATCTCATTAATGCTTTTGCCCCATTTGTATTTGTCCTCAATTGGTTGGAATTGCTTGATATATGTGCTAGTAATTTTGTTCTTAACATCATTTAGTAGCTGGAAAGATAAGCTGTTGGTGTTGTATGTGTTATTTTCAATAATATCCGCTAGTGGTTGTTATTGTTCATGGTACATTAAGGGGCCATGAATTAAGGATCATAGTGTTTCATTATTACCTACCCAACATCCTGTCAAACTTTTATGAATTGTCGTCCCCAACTTCCCAATGTATGCCTCGTTTACAAATATTAGTGCCTCGGACAATGTTTTTTCAAATGTGGGAATCATTTTTATCTTGGAGATTCCAGCTTTAGTGGGAATTTCTATTGTTATATATGTTGTGAAGTATCCTACTCCAAAGATATTTGTGATCTTTTTTAAATCTCCAAGCTAAGCTAGTGCTGAAGGATTGGTTTTTCCATTTTAATTTATATAATCTCATACCTCCTTCCTGCTTTGATTTTGTGGTTGTGTCCCAACTTATCAAGTGGCACTTTCTTTTTTCTGAGGTGCTTCCCCATAGGAAGTTTCTTCAGATGCTATCAATGTTTTATATAGTAGCTTGGGGAAGGTTGTAGATTCGCATAACATGATTAGGGATTGCGGCGAGAGTTGATTTAATGAGGTTGGTCCTCCAAGCTAGGGGTGTTCATGGTTCGGTTTAAGTCGGTTTTTTCCTAAAAAGAAACCAACCAAGTGTAACGACCCGGCCGGTCGTTCCGTAGAAATTTCATTATTATTCCTGTTTTTGCCTTGTCATAAGTTGGTTATATTGTTTATGATGTGTTAGAGTCGGTTGGCTCGGAATTGGAATGATTATAGAAGAAATTAAGACACTTAGTCTCTAAAAGTAGCTTTAGAGTTAGAAAAGTCAACCGAGAGTTGACTTATTGGTAAACGATATCGGAATGTGGATTTTATGGATTGGATAGCTTCGTTAGGTGATTTGGGATTTAGGAGTGTGTCCGGAATATTTTTGTTATATCCGGTGTAGACTTAGGCTTGAATTGGCGAAAGTTAGTTTATGGCGATTTCCTGTCGGTAGTGGAAAATAGGCTATCGGGGTCGGAATGTAATTCCGACAGTTGAAACATGTTCGTAATGTCATTTTGGACATGCCTGTAAAGTTTCAGGTCAATCGGAGTTGTTTTGGATAGTTTCGGCGTCGTTGGCGGAATTTAGGAATTTCAAAGTTCATAGGCTTGAATTTGATGTGATTTTAGTGTTTTGATGTTGTTTTTGGCGTTTCGAAGGCTCGACTAAGTTCGAATAATGTTATGGGACGTGTTGGTATATTTGTTGAGATTTTCGAGAGCCTGGGGTGGATTTCGAAAGGTTAACGGATCAATTTAGACTAGAAGAAAAGCTGCTACATTTTTTCACAACAGCATGAACAGTAACTCGGGTGAACAGTAACTCGGATGAACAGTACTCGGGTGAACAGTAACCCGGGTGAACAGTAAAACGCGTGAACAATATTAAAAAAAAACCTCTGCGACCATTAGACCCTTTTACACCATTTTTGAACGGGAAAAGAGCTTTGAGGTGATTTTGAAGAGAGAAAATCATTTTTCTTCATTGAGGTAAGGATTTTGGACCCTAAAACTCGATTATTTGTGATTAAGGAATAAAATATCAGTGTTTAATTCATGAAAATCAGTAGAAAAAGGTGGAGTTAGGGTTTGAGATTATGAGACCTTCTAGGAATTATTTGAGGGGTCAAACGAACTCCAATTTTCGAGTTCTTTATATGTACGGACTCGTGAGATGATGAAGAACATTTTGGTATAACGTTTGTCGAGTTTAGAGATGCAGGCCCGGGGTTCGGGTTTTGACTGATTTCGGGTTTTGTGCTTAAAATCGATATTTTTCAATTGGAATTCATTCCTTTAGCATAATTTGATGATAAAAATCTGAACTTGGTAGATTTGGAGCACTCGGAAGTTGATTCGAGAGGCAAGCGTGTTGCAGAGTAGCTTTTCGGGCTAGTTCGAGGTAAGTAATGTCTTTAAATCCTGTCCTGAGGGTATGAAACCCCGGACTTTGCATCCTTTCACGGTTTTGGAGTGCACAAATTGGGAATTTGGAAATATATTCCCTTTTAGGCGACTATTGAGTTGCGAAATCGCTTTTAAAGACTATGCTTAATAGTATTGATATACTTGGGCTTTAAGCCATGTTTGGGGACTAGTGTCAGTCTGTTTAACCCCTTGGGGTTATTTTACTGATATTCCTCACTTGATATGTTATGATTTTTCACTCAGACCTTCTTGATAATTGTTTTGACACTCATAGTATGTTGATATTATTTCTTGAAAATGAAATACTATTTTTAGGTCGAGAACCTAGTATATTTATGGCCCGAGTAGCATATTGAGAGTGTCTGACTGAGTGAGGTCGAGAGCCTACATTGTGAGGATGTTATGATATGAGAGAGGCCGAGTGCCTGAGAGTGATTGATGCCATGATTTGGCTTATTTATAGCGCTTGGGCTGAAGGATCCCCTCCGGAGTCTGTACACACCCCCAATGAGCGTAGGTACCTGTAACGACCCGGTCTGTCGTTACGTAGAACCTGCATTATAATTACTGTTATTTCCTTTTCATAGCTTGGTTTAACTGTTATTGATGTGTTAGAGTTGGTAGGCTTGAAATCAGAATGGTTGTAGTGAGAGTTCAGTTAATTAGCCTTTAAAAATAGCCTTAAAATGGAAAAAGTCAATTGAGAGTTGACTTATTAGTAAACGACCTCGGAATGCAGATTTTATGGTTCAAATAGCTTCGTTAGGTGATTTGGGACTTAGGAGTGTGTTCAGAATAAATTTGTGATGTCCGGTGTAGAATTAGGCTTGAATTGGCGAAAGTTAGTTTTTGGCGATTCCGGACGGCAGGGGAAAAGAGGCTATCGGGGTCGGAATGGAATTATGACATTTGGAGAAGCTTAGTGATGTCATTTTAGATATGTCTGGAAAATTTCAGGTCAATCGGAGTTGGTTTGGATAGTTTCGGCATCGTTGGTAGATTTTAGAGATATCAAAGTTCTTAGGCTTGAATCCGATGTAAATTTGGTGTTTGATGTTAATTTTAGTGTTTTGAGAGTGCAACTAAGTTTTAATGATCATATGTGATGTGTTGGTATATTTGGTTGGGGTCCCGAGGGGCTCCGGATTGATTTCGGGTGATTAACGGGCATTTTTGGACTAAGAGCAATTGCTGGTTTTCTGGTGTCAGTGCAGCAGATTTTTACTCTCTGCGATCGCGTGAAGGGAGTCCCGATCGCATAGTGCATTTTGAGAGGGGGTAGGATTTACACTCTGCGATCGCATAAGTGTGATCGCGATCGCAGAGGTCGAGCAGGTCAGGCATTGCGATCGCGTGAGGGGATCGCGATCGCGTAGGGATAAGGCAGGCGCGTGAGGGGCGAGGTCGAATGGTCTTCGCGATCGCGTGAGGAAGGATGCGATCGCGTGTGATTGAGGTTTTTTGAATCGCGATCGCGTGGTTTATGCCGCGATCGCGGTGAAGAAATCACTGGGCATATTTAAATAAACCCTTCAGCGACCTAAAACCTTTTTACACCATTTTTGTACGGACAAAGAGCTTTTGGGGACAATTTTGAAGAGGGAAATCCTTGTTCTTCATAGAGGTAAGTATTTTGATCGTTAAAACTAGATTATGGATAATTATAGAACATAAAACCAGTGTAAATTCATGGAAAATCAGTAAAAAAAATTGGGTTTTAGGGCTTGAGATTATGAGACATTAAAGGATCGATTTGAGGGGTCAAACGGACTCTGATTTTGGTGTTCATTATATGTATGGACTCGTGAGAGAACGAAGAACACTTTTGTATAAAAATTTCTAAGTTTCGGGATGTGGGCCTGGGGGTCGGGTTTTGACCAATTTCGGATTTTTGAGCTAAATTTGATATCTTTCGATTGGAATTCGTTCCTTAAGCATATATTGATGATAAAAATATGAACTTGGTAGATTTGGAGCCTTCGAAGGTTGATTCCAGAGGCAAGCGCATTGCGGAATAGTTTTCGGGCTAGTTATGAGGTAAGTAATGTCTTTAAATCCTGTCCTGAGGGTATGAAACCCCGGACTATGCACCCTTTCACGGGTTTTGAAATGAAAAGGTGGAAACTTTGGAAACATATTTCCTATTTAGGCGACTATTGAGTTGCGAAACCGGTTTTTAAGCCTTTTCTTAATTAGTATTTATATATTATGATATGTTTTGGGCTGTAAGCCGTGTTTGGGGCTTAGTGCCGATCTATTTTCCCTTTGAGGGTTGTGTTTACTATATTTTCCTCACTGATATGCTATGATTTTACACTCAGTCTTTTCTTGATAAATTGTTTTGGCACTCATAGTATTTTGATACTATTTATTGAAAAATTAAACACTGTTTTGGGTCAAGAACCCGGTATGTTTATGGCCTAAGGGAAAATTGAGAGTGTCTGACTGAGTGGTGAGGAGGCTTACAGGCCTTATGTTATTATTGCGCTTGGGCTGTAGGAGCCCCTCTGGAGTCTGTACACACCCCCAGTGAGCGCCGG
Source organism: Nicotiana undulata (assembly GCA_005239495.1). NCBI lineage: Eukaryota > Viridiplantae > Streptophyta > Magnoliopsida > Solanales > Solanaceae > Nicotiana > Nicotiana undulata. The sequence goes on from ML246740.1 coordinate 52,500, forward strand.
TACCGATTGAGTGATGATGATTGCCCGCAGGGCTGATACTGAGTGATGATATACTGAGTGATGATCGATATCGAGTGATTGAGGGAATGCCTGAGGGCAACTGTTATGAGAAATGATTTTGGCCCGAGGGGCAGATTTGTGATGATTTTTCTAAGTTTCCGAACTATGATTTACTTCGTTTTCAAACTGGTTTTTACTGAGATATACTGATATTTCACATGTTTTCAAAGGATTTCTGAAAACTAACTTCGAATTTATTATTTGATATATGCTACATGGTGACTTGGTGTTTTACTGGTTTTGTGGAATTGTGTATCTGTACTGTGTGTTTATATTACTCAGGCTGTGATTTATTTTCATTACTACTGAGTTGGCATACTCATAAAGACTCCCTGTGCCTCTTTGCACAGATTCAGGTACCGATTTGGAGCAGTAGTTGCCTTGTTTGTTAGCAGCAGTTTACGGGATTTCGAGGTAGCTGTCCAGCGTCCACAGCTTCTCCACTTCCCTTCCTTATTTTGTTTTAGCATTTGATTCCGAGACATATATAATAATTTTAGCAGAGTTAGATTTATTTAATCTTAGATGCTCATGACTATTGATGACTCCAGTTCTTGGGAGGTTTGTTTGACTATTATTGGGAAGTTAAGACTTAACTATATTATTTGATGCTATGGTTGCATGCTTATTATTAAATTATGAACTGTTATAATTGAACAAAAGCGTAGTAATGTGATGGTTGGCTAGCCTAGTTCCACGATAGGCGCCATCACGGCCTATTAAGATTTGGGGTCGTGACACGTTGGTATCAGAGCACTAGGTAACATAGGACTCAACGGTCATGAGCAGGTTTAGTAGAGTCTTGCGGATCGGTACGGAGACGTCTGTACTTATCTTCGAGAGGCTGCAAAACTTTTAGGAAACATCTCTATTTTCTTGAACTCTTTCGTGCCAATCTATTGATTCTTGAAATCTAAACTTACGTTGTTTCATTCTCTCACAGATGGTAAGGACACACAATAGCGATCAGGGTGATCAGGCACCAGCCAGACCCACAAGGGGTCGAGGCCGTGGTAGAGGTAGGGGACCAGCCCAGGCAGCAGCCGGGGTAGTACCACAGGATCCCCCTATCGTTCAGGATCAGGTTCCCACCGATGGCGCTCCAGCAGGATAGGCTCAGGCATCGACAGTGCCTATTGTTATTCCGGGTCTTCAGGAGACTCTGGCTCAGATATTGACGGTGTGTTCCAATTTATCTCAGGCAGTGGCCATGTCCACTACTGCCACTGCAGCTCAAGCCGGGGGAGGCAATCAGACTCCAGCTGCCCGAACACCTCAGCAGACTGTACAGGGTATTCAGACACCGGGGGTTGACCCAGCTCAACCGGTTGTCCCAGTCCAGGATTTTGTGGTTCCAACTATGCCCGAGGATGAGCAGCGTAGACTAGAGAGGTTCAGTAGACTTAAGCCTCCGACTTTCAGTGGCACAGAGGGTGAGGATGCCCAAGATTTTCTGGATAAATGCTAGAGGATACTACGTACTTCGGGTGTTTTGGAGACCAGTGGGGTCTCGTTTGTTACATTTCAGTTTGCGGGTGTTGCTTTTACTTGGTGGGAGTCATTCGAGAGGCGTAGGCCGGTTGGTTCAGCACCTCTCACCTGGCTGCATTTTTCCACGATCATTTTGGAAATATGTTCCTCAGTCCCACAGAGAGGAGCAGCGTAGGCAGTTTGAGCAGCTGCGCCAGGGAGAATTATCAGTCACCCAGTACGAGATGAGGTTTTCTGAGTTGGCTAGACATACTTCTGAGATTGTCCCTACTGACAGGGGGAGGATTAGGAGGTTCGTAGATGGTCTTACTTATCATCTTCGAATCTTGATGACTAGAGAAAGAGTGTTTGGAGCTACATTTGAGCAGATTGTTGACATTGCTCGGGACATTGAGTCGGTTCGTAGGCAAGATTGTGAGGAGAGGGAGGCTCAGAGGCCTCGGGGATCAGGTAATTTCAGTGGTGCTCCTCCCAGAGGGCAATTTCAGTCTAACAGAGGTCGTTCATTTAGACCTCCACAGCCAGTTCGCCCAGCTTAAAGTGGTGTATCGTCGGGGCAGGGTCCTCGCAATTCTCATCAGGGACGTTCATCTTTTAGTTCCCTTCTGGCTCAGAGCTCCACCCGAGCATCATCTTATCAGTGCTCTTCTATGCATGTTCCGTCTGGTGGTTATCAGGGTGACAGAGGTTCTCGTCAGTTTTCATCTCCTGCTTCAGGTAGTTATTATGAGTGTGGAGAGTTCGGACATTGGTGGAGGCAGTGTCCCCGTCGTCCTAGTAGTTTATCTCAGTAGAAGGTTCAGCCCTCAGCTTCAGCCCCAGTCACTTCACCACCTACCCAGGCCGCTAGGGGTGATGGTCAGGCAGCTAGAGGCCGCCCTAGAGGGGGAGGTCAAGCAGGTGGAGGCTAGCCACGTATTTATGCATTTCCGGCTAGGCCTGATGCTATGGCTTCAGATGCGATGATTACATGTACTATTTCAGTTTGTCACACTGATGCTTTGGCTTTATTTGACCCTGGTTCCACGTACTCTTATGTCTCATCCTCTTTTGATCATTTTCTGAATATGCCCCGTGAGTCTCTAGTTACTTCTGTTCATGTTTCGACTCCGGTGGGTGATACTATTGTTGTGGACCGTGTGTATCGGTCGTGTCTTATATTTATTGGGGGTCTGGAGACCCGAGTGGACTTGATGTTACTGAGTATGGTCGATTTTGATGTAATTTTGGGCATGGATTGGTTATCCCCATGTCATGTGATTCTAGATTGTCACGCTAAGAACGTTACTTAGCTATGCCTGGAGTTCCGAGAGTTGAGTGGAGGGGGTCTATAGAGCAGGTACCTAGCAGAGTGATTTCTTATTTAAAGGCTCAGCGTATGGTTGAGAAAGGGTGTGAATTATCTTGCATTTGTGAGGGATGTAGTAGTGAGACTTCATATGTTGATTCTGTTCCGGTAGTCCGTGATTTCCCGGATGTATTCCCTACAGACTTGCCAGGCATGCCACCTGACAGGGATATTGATTTTGGCATTGAACTAGTGCCAGATACTCATCCTATCTCTATTCCACCTTACCGTATGGCACCAACAGAGTTGAAAGAACTGAAAGAGCAGCTTCAGGAACTCTTAGATAAGGGGTTCATTCGGCCTAGTGTATCGCCTTGGGGTGCGCCAATGTTGTTTGTGAAGAAGAAAGATGGTTCGATGCGCATGTGTATTGACTATAGACAGTTGAATAAGGTTACAATGAAGAACCGTTATCCTTTGCCTCGTATTGATGACTTATTTGATCAGCTTCAGGGAGCTAAGGTGTTCTCCAAGATTGACTTGTGGTCGGGGTATCATTAGCTGAAGATTCGGGATTCTGATATTCTGAAAACGGCTTTCAGGACCAGATACGGTCATTATGAATTTTTGGTTATGTCATTTGGGCTGACCAATGCCCCAGCAGCGTTCATGCAATTGATGAACAACGTATTTCAGCCATACCTTGATACTTTCGTTATTGTGTTCATTGATGACATCCTGATTTATTCTCGTAGCCAGGAAGAGCATGCTCAACACTTGAGAATCGTGTTGCAGAGATTGAGGGAGGAGAAACGTTCTGCAAAATTCTCTAAGTGTGAGTTTTGTCTTGGTTCGGTAGCTTACTTGGGGCACGTGGTGTCTATTAAGGGTATTCAGGTTGATCCGAAGAAGATTGAGGCGGTGCAGAGTTGGCCTAGACCGTCTTCAGCTATAGAAATTCGGAGTTTCCTTGGTCTGGCGGGTTACTACCGTCGCTTTGTGGAAGGATTTTCTTCTATTGCTTCACCTCTGACCAAATTGAAACAGAAGGGTGTTCTATTCAGATGGTCCGATGAATGTGAGGAGAGCTTTCAGAAGCTCAAGTCGGCATTGACCACAACTCCGGTATTAGTGTTGCCTACTGGTTCAGGTTCTTACACGGTTTATTGTGATGCTTCTAGAGTTTGCTTAGGAGCGGTGTTGATGTAGGAAGGTAGGGTGATTGCCTACGCGTCGATAAAGTTGAAGGCGCACGAGAAGAATTACCCAGTGCATGATCTTGTGTTAGCTGCCATTGTTCATGCCTTAAAGATTTGGCGGCATTATTTGGATGGGGTACAGTGTGAGATTTTCACCGATCATCGTAGTTTGCAGTATCTGCTGAGGCAGAAGGACTTGAATTTGCGGCAAAGGAGATGGTTGGAGCTTCTCAAGGACTATGACTTAACTATTTTGTATCATCCGGGGAAGGCCAATGTGGTGGCCGATGCCTTGAGTCACAAAGCTGAGAGTTTGGGAAGTCTAGTTTACCTTTCAGCACCAGAGTGACCTTTAACCCTTGATGTTCAGGCTTTAGCAGGTCAGTTGGTGAGATTGGATTTGTCAGACCCTCCACGGGTGGTAGCTAGCATGGCTTCTCGGTCTTCCTTATTTGATCAGGTTAAGGCTCGACAGTATGATGACCGACACTTGTTAGTTCTTCAGGATAGAGTTTGTCGGGTATGCCAGAGATGTGACTATTGGTGATGATGGAGTTATGAGGATGCAGGGCCGTATTTGCATGCCCATTGTGCCTGAGTTGGCCTAGACCGTCTTCAGCTACAGATCGGAGTTTCTTTGGTCTGGCAGGTTACTACCGTCGCTTTGTGGAAGGATTTTCTTCTATTGCTTCACCTCTGACCAAATTGACACAGAAGGGTGTTCTATTCAGATGGTCCGATGAATGTGAGGAGAGCTTTCAAAAGCTCAAGTCGGCATTGACCACAACTCCTGTATTAGTGTTTCCTACTGGTTCGGGTTCTTACACGGTTTATTGTGATGCTTCTAGAGTTGGCTTTGTAGCGGTGTTGATGCAGGACGGTAGGGTGATTGCCTACTTGTCGAGACAATTGAAGGTGCACGAGAAGAATTACCCAGTGCACGATCTTGAGTTAGCTTCCATTGTTCATGCCTTAAAGATTTGGCGGCATTATTTGTATGGGGTACAGTGTGAGATTGTCACCAATCATCGTAGTTTGAAGTATCTGCTGAGGCAGAAGGACTTGAATTTGCGGCAGAGGAGATAGTTGGAACTTCTCAAGGACTATGAATTAACTATTTTGTATCATCCGGGGAAGGCCAATGTCGTGGCCGATTCCTTGAGTCGCAGAGCCGAGGGTTTAGGAAGTCTAGCTTACCTTTTAGCAGCAGAGCGACCTTTAGCCCTTGATGTTCAGACTTTAGCAGGTCATTTTGTGAGATTGGATTTGTCAGACCCTCCACGGGTGGTAGCTAGCATGGCTTCTCGGTCTTCCTTATTTGATCAGGTTAAAGCTCGGCAATATGATGACCGACACTTGTTAGTTCTTTAGGATAGACTTCGTCGTGGTGATGATGGAGTTATGAGGATGCAGGGCCGTATTTGCGTGCCCAATGTGGATGGTATTCGAGAGTTGATATTAGCATAGGCTCACAGTTTGCGGTATTCTATTCATCCGGGTGCCGCGAAGATGTATCAGGATTTGAGACAGCATTATTGGTGGAGACGGATGAAGAAAGATATTGTTGAGTATGTAGCACGGTGTCTCAACTGCTAGCAGGTCAAGTATAAGAACCAGAGACCAAGTGGTTTGCTTCAGAGGTTAGATATAGTGGAAATGGGGGAGGGTTACTATGGATTTTGTAGTTGGGCTTCCACGGACTTCAAAGGGTTTGGATGCCATTTGGGTCATTGTGCATAGATTGACCAAGTCCGTGCATTTCATTCCTGTCAGTACTACTTATACTTCAGAGCGGTTAGTTGGTATTTACATTAAGGAGATTGTCCGGTTGCATGGAGTTCCGGTTTTTATTATTTCTGACATATGTACTCAGTTCACATCTCAGTTTTGGAGAACCGTACAGAAAGGTTTGGGTACTGATGTAGAGTTGAGCACCGCATTTCATCCACAGACCGACGGGCAGTCGGGACAGACGATTCATATTTTGGAGGACATGTTACGGGCTTGTGTGATTGATTTTGGTGGTTCATGGGATCAGTTTCTGCCATTAGCGGAGTTTGCATATAATAACAGTTATCAGTCTAGTATTCAGATGGCCCCGTATGAAGCTTTGTATGGTAGGAGGTGTAGATCTACGGTTGGTTGGTTCGAGCCTGGTGAGGCTAAGTTATTGTGCTCGGATTTGATTCAGGATGCGTTGGAGAAGGTGAAGTTGATTCAGGAGCGACTTCACACGGTGCAGTCTAGACAGAAGAGTTATGCGGACCGGAAGGTTCGGGATGTGTCGTTTATGGAATGTGAGAAGGTACTGCTAAAAGTATCACCCATGAAGGGTGTTATGAGGTTCGGAAAGAGAGGAAAGCTGAGTCCGCGATTTATTGGTCCTTTTGAGGTGCTTCGGAAGGTTGGAGAGGTGGCTTATAGACTTGCCTTGCCACCTAGTATATCGAGTGTTCATCTGGTGTTTCATGGGTCGATGCTTAGAAAATATGTTGGTGACCCGTCTCATGTGTTAGACTTCAGCACAGTTCAGCTCGAGGGGGATANTAGTCTATCGAGTGTTCATCCGGTGTTTCATGTGTCGATGCTCAGAAAATATGTTGGTGACCCATCTCATGTGTTAGACTTCTCCACAGTTCAGCTCGAGGGGTATATGTCATATGAGGTGGAGCCAGTAGCAATTTTGGCTCGTGAGGTCAGAAAGCTGAGATCTAAGGAGTTAGCATCAGTGAAGGTGAAATGGAGAGGTCATCCAGTGGAGGAGGCTACTTGGGAGTCCGAGCGGGAGATGAAGAGCAAATATCCGCACTTGTTTGAGACTCCAGGTATGTTTCTAGACTCGTTCGAGGATGAACGTTTGTTTAAGAGGGGGAGAATGTAACGACCCGGTCTAACCTGCATTATCTATTGCCTTGTCATAGCTTGGTTTAACTGTTATTGATGTGTTAGAGTTGGTAGGCTTGAAATCAGAATGGTTGTAGTGAGAGTTCAGTTAATTAACCTTTAAAAATAGCCTTAAAATGGGAAAAGTCAACCGAGAGTTGACTTATTGGTAAACAACCTCGGAATGCGGATTTTATGGTTCGAATAGCTTCGTTAGGTGATTTGGGACTTAGGAGTGTGTTCACAATAATTTTGTGATGTCCGGTGTAGAATTAGGCATGAATTGGCGATTCAGGACGGCAGGGGAAAAGAGGATATCGGGGTCGGAATGGAATTCCGAAAGTTGGAGCAGGTTCGTGATGTCATTTTAGATATGTCTGCAAAATTTCAGGTCAATCGGAGTTGTTTTGGATAGTTTCGGCATCGTTGGTGGATTTTAGAGATATCAAAGTTCTTACGCTTGAATCCGATGTAAATTTGATGTTTTGATGTTAAGTTTAGTGTTTTGAGAATGAAACTAAGTTTGAATGATCATATGTGATGTGTTGGTATATTTGGTTGGTGTCCCGAGGGGCTCGGGATTGATTTCGGGTGATTAACGGGCATTTTTGGACTTAGAGCAATTGATGATTTTCTGGTGTCAGTGCAGCAGATTTTTACTCTCTGCGATCGCGTGAAGGGAGTCGCGATCGCATATTGCATTTTGAGAGGGGTAGGATTTACACTCTGCCATCGTATAAGTGTGATCGCGATCGCAGAGGTCGAGCAGGTCAGGCATTGCGATCGCGTAGGGATAAGGCAGGCGCGTGAGGGGCGAGGTCGAATAGTCTTCGCGATCGCGTGAGGAAGGATGCGATCGCATGTGATTGAAGTTTGGTGAATCGCGATCGTGTGTCTTATGCTGCGATCGCGGTGAAGAAATCACTGGGCATATTTAAATAAACCCTTCCGCGACCTAAAACCTTTTTACACTTTTTTTGTACGAACAAAGAGCTTTTGGGGACGATTTTGAAGAGGGAAACCCTTGTTCTTCATAGAGAGTATTTTGATCATTAAAAATTGATTATGGATGATTATTGAACATAAAACCAGTGTAAATTCGTGGAAAAGCAGTAGAAAAAAATTGGGTTTTAGGGCTTGAGATTACGAGACCTTAAAGGGTCGATTTGAGGGGTCAAACGTACTCCGATTTTGGTGTTCATTATATGTACGGACTCATGAGAGAACGAAGAACACTTTAGTATAAAAATTTCTGAGTTTCGGGATGCGGTCCCGGGGTTCGGGTTTTGACCAATTTTGGATTTTTGAGCTAAATTTGATATCTTTCGATTGGAATTCGTTCCTTAAGCATATATTGATGATAAAGATCTGAACTTGGTAGATTTGGAGCCTTCGAAGGTTGATTCGAGAGGCAAGCGCATTGCGGAATAGTTTTTGAGCTAGTTTTGAGGTAAATAATGTCTTTAAATCCTGTCCTGAGGGTATAAAACCCCGGACTATGCACCCTTTCACGTGTTTTGAAATGAAAAGGTGGAAACTTTGGAAACATCTTTCCTATTTAGGCGACTATTGAGTTGCGAAACCGGTTTTTAAGCCTTTGATTAATTAGTATTTATATATTATGATATGTTTTGGGTTGTTAGCCGTGATTTGGGCCTAGTGCCGATTTGTTTCCCTTTGAGGGTTGTTTTTACTATATTTTCCTCACTGATATGCTATGATTTTACACTCAGTCTTTTCCTGATAAATTGTTTTGGCACTCAGAGTATTTTGATACTATTTATTGAAAATAAAACACTATTTTGGGTCGAGAACCCGGTATGTTTATGGCCTAAGAGAAAATTGAGAGTGTCTGACTGAGTGGTGAGGAGGCTTTCAAGCCTGAGGAGTGTGGTGAGGACGCTTTCAGGCCTGAGGAGAGTGGTGAGGAGGCTTTCAGGCCTTATGTTATTATTGCGCTTGGGCTGTAGGAGCCCCTCCGGAGTCTGTACACACCCCTAGTGAGCGCCGGTACCGATTGAGTGATGATGATTGCCCGCGGGGCTGATACTGAGTGATGATTGATACTGAGTGATGATCGATATTGAGTGATTGAGGGAATGCCTGAGGGCAACTGTTATGAGAAATGATTTTGGCCCGAGGGGCAGATTTGTGATGATTTTTCTAAGCTTCCGAACTATGATTTACTTTGTTTTCAAACTGGTTTTTACTGAGAATATTACTGAGACATACTGATATTTCACATGTTTTCAAAGGATTTCTGAAAACTGATTTCGAATATATTATTTGATAAATGCTACATGGTGACTTGGTGTTTTACTGGTTTTGTGGAATTGTGTATCTATAATGTGTGTTTATATTACTCAGACTGTGATTTATTTTCATTACTACTGAGTTGGCGTACTCATAAAGACTCCCTGTGCCTCTGTGCACAGATTCAGGTACTGATTTGGAGCAGTAGCTGCCTTGTTCGTTAGCAGTAGTTTACGGGATTTCGAGGTAGCTGTCCAGCGTCCACATCTTCTCCACTTCCCTTCATTATTTAGTTTTAACATTTGATTCAGAAACATATATTATATTTTAGCAGAGTTAGATTTATTTAATCTTAGATGCTCATGACTATTGACTCCAATTCTTGGAAGTTTTGTTAGATTATTATTGGGACGTTAAGACTTAACTATATTATTTGATGCTATGGTTGCATGCTTATTATTAAATTGTGAACTGTTATAATTGAACAAAAGCATAGCAATGTGATGGTTGGCTAGCCTAGTTCCACGATAGGCGCCATCACGGCCTGTTAGGATTTGGGGTCGTGACAGTACCTACTGAGTGCGAGTGCCGAGTGTCGAGTGCCGAGTGATGAGTGATTGGGTGGCATGAGTGATTGTGAGGTGCTGAGTGACTGTTACAGAGAGATGGTGAGGTGCTGAGGGAATATTTACGAGTGATGATTATGGCCCGAGGGGCAGATGTATGATGATATTTTTTTGAGTTTTGACCGTGATTCACTTCATTTTTCAAACTGATATTTTGAGAGTTTTACCGAGAAATATTGGAAAATATACTTGTTTTAAAGAATTTTATGGAAACTGGTTTGAACGTATATACACTTATTTGAACCGTGGTATTTTACTGTTTTGTGGATGAGTGTAATTATGTTATGTGTTTCTTATTCTTCAGACTGTGATTTATTTTCATTACTACTGAGTTGGCGTACTCATCATTATTCCCTGTACCTCTGTGTACAGATCCAGGTACTAGTGCGGAGCAATATCCATATTCGCTCGTTATCAGCAGCATTTATGGGATTTCGAGGTAGGTGTCCAGCGTCCGCAACTTCTTCATTTCCCTTCCTTATCAGTATTAGCATTTGATTCCTAGACATTGTTTATGATATTAGCAGAGTTAGTTTTATTTCTTAGATGCTTGTGACCATGTTGACTCCAGTCCTGGGGGAATTGTTTAGACATTGGATTATTTTATATTTGTTTAAAGACTTAGGAAATTTTCATACTTGCTATGCTGATATTAAATGATATTGCGATATTTGATTAAACTAAGTCTGTAGTTATGTGATGGTTGGCTAGCCTAGTTCCACGATAGGCTCCATCACGTCCTGTTAGGATTTGGGGTCGTGGCACCAAGTAAGTCGGTTTTTCAAATATTGGAAACAAACCAAACCAATTAAGTCGGTTTTTATCGATTTGGTTTGATTCGGTTTTTGTTGGTTTTTCGGTTTTTTCAGTTATTCATCGTTTTGTTTCTTAAATATGAGACATACACTACCAAACGCATATTCTAGCGACTATATTTTCAATTTAACATTATCAAATCAATTGATCTTCGGGAAATCTATCATTTACCAAGATATATTGATGATAACTGAATCAAATAGTGATGAATAATTAAAGTACTCAATTAAAAATCGATTATTTTTAACACGAAATAAATTCTTGTACTTAGCAAAATAAAACTACCAATCAAACTAGAATGTAAAGGAAAAGAATTAGATTATTATAATAGCAAAGAACTAGACTAAAAATATAAATGACTAATATGTACCATAAATTTTTAGAAACTTTTTATAATATATATATATATATATATATATAGGTGTAATAATAAATTTAAATAGCAACTTTTATAGTCGGTTTGGTTCGGTTTTTTTCGGTTATGCTAAAACCAAAACCAAACCATATTTGATCGGTTTTAAAATTCAAAACCAAAACCAAACCAAACCTAAAAAGTATCGATTTATGGTTTGGTTCGGTGTTTCGGGTTTTTATGAACACCTATACTCCCAGCTATGTTAGGGAGATTTATTTTCCACCCCTTTAGTCTATTGTTTAGACGGTCTATTATATATTGGAAGTCTTTCTTTGAGATATTAGAGAACCCTATGGGAAATCCTAGGCACTTACTGAATTCCCTAGTGTGGCTTATTAATATATAGTTGCTAAAGTTGGTTCTCAAATTTATTGGGGTATTTTCAGACATAATTAGTCTTGATTTATTGAAGTTGATAGATGGCCTGAATGTCGGCAAAATTTGTTTAGGATGTCTATAATGGAGTTGCAACTCCTTTGGTTAGCGTTTGCTAGGAGGATTAGGTCATCTTCAAAGAATAGATGGGATAGAGGGGGGCTTTTTGAAGAAATTTTGACTGCATCCCACCCACAGCAGTCAATTTCCTGGTGAATTAGTTTTGATAGCATTTTCATGCAAATGATGTATACGTAGGGGGATAGGGGATTTCCTTGGCGAATACCTCTAGAAGGTTTAAAAGGCTCTGTGCTGGATCTGTTGATAATGTTGGAGGTAGACGTGGTAGAGATACAAGACATGATTAGGTCAATGAGGTCTTGGGAAAATTTTAGGGAAGTTAGTGAGAATATTATAAAGGACCATTCCAATTTGTTGAACGCCTTTTCTAAGTCTATTTTAATCAGAATTTTCCCTTTTTTTCCTTTTAAGTTTTTAAGGTGGTTTAAAACTTCGTGGACAATGATGGCACTGTCTGAAGATCTTTTGCCTATTATGAAGCTAGTTTGTGTTGGATGGATTATTTTGGACAGGAGGGGTTTAATTATATTGACGACGATTTTGTTACTACCTTATAGGCAATGTTGCACAAAATAATAGGTCTATATTGCTTGATAGTTTAAACATTCTGGAATTTTGGGATTAGGCAAATGTAGGTACTATTCACGTTCTCAGTCAGTTTCCCCCCTAAAGGTGTCTTTACAAAAAATAATTAATTTCTCTATAGTTTCGTTCCAAAATTTCTGGTAGAAAAGGGATGCACACCATCATCCACGGGTGCTTTGTAGGGTTTAAATGAATCCACCACACTTTTGATTTCAAGGGTTGTAATGTCTTGTCACAGGATTTGTTGGTCCATGTTATCCAACATTGCATAAAAGGACATGTAGTGATTTACTTTATAAGAGGTGCTATGCCCTGTTGTAAAAACGTTTTGTGTAATAGTTATTTATAATGGATTTAATATCTTTTTAGTCGTAGTACCAGTTGTTCACTTCGTCTTTGAGACTTAGGATTCTATTCTTTCTTCTACATTGCATGATAGTAATGTGAAAGAATTTTGTGCTCGCATCCCCTTCATTTAATCATTATACTCGGGATTTGAGCCTCCAAACTTCCTCCTCTAGTTTTAGAATGTTATTGTATTCCTCTAATAGATTTACTTCAAGGTCAAGTAGGAATTGACTGGTCGTATAGTTTGGGGAATTTTGTATTCCATTCATTCTAGAGATTATAAAATTTTTCTTACGAAAAATGTTGCCAAAAGTGCTAATGTTCCATTCTTTCCCATTTTTGTAAAGTTTTTTTATTACTTCTAGTATATTATCTTTGTTGGTCCAAGACTCCTTAAAAATATTTTTGAAAGTTGGGTGAGATAACCACATGGATTCTATTATGAAGATATCATTGTTGTGTGAATTGTTTTTTGAATAGGTCTAGTTTTATTGGGCAGTGGTCAGAATGAATTCGTGTTAAGTGCATGACATAAGCTTCTTTGAATAAGTTGATCCAGCTTGGGTTTGTTACATATCTATCCAGTTTTTTCATGATTAATGTTCTAGTTTTTTTCCTATTATTTGTCCAAGTAAATTTTGAACCCTTATACCCTGATCAATTAGCCCGCAAAAGTCTAGACAATTATTTTGATGTTCTAGAGTAATTTATAGGGAGTCCTCCAAATTTTTCGTTTGCCTTAGTGACTTCGTTGAAGTCACCTATGACTAACAAAGGTCCCCTAAAACTCCTAGCTACTGTTTTTAGGTTATTCCAAAGGACCACTCTTTCTTTGATTAAGTTTCTAGCATAAATAAGGGATAGTAGCCAAGGGTAGATGAGTTGTTTACCTTGATCATGGCGTGGATTTCTTGATCAGTGGTTCTAATTTGGTCCACCAAAATATCTCCTACATTCCACATCATAACCATGCCTCGTGAGTTTCCTTGAGCTTCTACTTGAGCCATGTGAGTGAATCCAAAGTCGTTTATGAGCATGTTGTGATCCGTCATTTTTGTTTCCAAGAGTGCTACTAGGAAGGGTATTACGCCCTATATTTTCGTACGTGAAAGTACGATGTAACTCAATTGATGTAAGCTCGGAAATGAGATTCTCTTTGAAAGTATATAAAGTGATCTAATGATATTACATTCGTATTTTCGTTCAACATACAAATGACTAGGTTGAGGATGATTGCACTTAAACGCGAGAAAGGAGATTCTGAAAAAATAAAAATGAGTTGCTTGACTATTCGACGTGCCTGCTTCACCAAATTACTTTCCGTCTTACTTGCTTGAGCTACTCGACACATGTCTAAATTATTTAATGAGGATGAGATACATATTTCCAAATGGAAAAAGAACCGACATGAATCACCTACTTGATTAAGTAGCTGACAAGTAGGTGCATCACCTACTGAGAGTTTGTGGACCAAATTAAAAGGGAAAGGAAAAGGATAGAGATGAGCAGCCCAACCCATCTGCCCAAGCCCATTAGTAGGGCCATATATACATAGATATTTCACCTAAGAAAATAATTTAGAATCCCTGTCTCTCTATTGAAACATGAAGGAGCTCCAAAATATCATCCCAAGACCTCTCTCAACATTATCCTAGGGTTCAAAACCAAATCCACAAGTTGGTAAGGTGATTTCTCTCTTGGAAGATCAAGATCACCTAATTATCTCTCTACTTTATTGTTTGGGGGTAAAGAGCTTGAAGTAAAGCTTAGTTGGATAAGTATTCTGCTGCCAAGGTAAGGTTTAACTCTCATATATGTATTTAAGATCATCTATGTATATCTAATTGATTTTTTAAAGGAAAATTGTGAAGCAGGTTAAACTTCATGTTGAACTGTTGTAGTTGCTGGACTATTTTGGAGTTGAATTCTTGATGTTTTATGGCTGAAAATCGGTAGAAATAACTTAAGAATAATATTGCTATTGTGGTTGATGTGTTTGAAGAAGAGAAGGCTTGAAAAGTGCAAGTTAGAACTTGGTTGTTGGGTGAGATGGTATGGACTGTTTTGTTGACATTCTGGACATGTTGGTCTTATAGTTTTATTTGAGGAAAATGAAAATAATAAGGGGAGGTGATGTCCAAAAGTTCGTAGACGAGCTAGTCGCACATTTATGTTGAGTTCAAGCTTCCGTAAGCTTAACAATGGTCCCTTATTGTTTGTTGTAGATTGAAGTACTAGTGGGATGAACCGACATCGTGTGGTTAGGTAAACGACAAAGGTATGTTAAGGCTATCTCTTCTTTTCTTTTGGCATGATCCACACGATACAAACGAAACGAGCAAACACATAACTTTCATAAATGCCTCTATTCATAGAAGCACTAGGGATGCCGATGTTCTTGATTCCCCATATGTTCTACTATCATATCGTCTCTTCATGGATCTTATGACATTCTGAGAGTTCTTATTGACTTACTTCATTATGCATTGCATTCATTTATACACGTACATTGACCCACGACTAGATGGTGTTATATACTCGTATATTATATGTATATGGAGTATGGGAAAAGGTTATGGCGTTATATACGCACCACCACTAGATCAGTTGGTATACATTGATGATTTTGCCCACAGAGGCTGAGATGATATGATGGGATTCCCTCAGAGGCTTGATGATGATATGTACGTATATACATATGCATGATATGATATTTATACGCATATGCATGTCATTATAAATGTTTCATGATTCACATAGCTATTCAGACTTACAGGTTGAGTCCTTTAATCCATGTTTCTTTAACGTCTTTTATATGCTGATTTTCATGCCGTTACATTTGTCGTTTTTGTACGTTACTGTTTCGTCGTAAGTTAATCGACGTAGACTCGACCATGAGATTATTTTTGAGGTTATAAGCATTTATGTTATTTATAACAAGAGACAGGTAAGTGTCGTGAAGGTTAAATGGTAAACGAGTCAAAGAAAATGAGTTTCGTTGAAGGTTGTCAATTTGGGATAAAATATAGTCCGAGCTATAATACCCAGTATTTAATGATTAGTGCCATACAATGTACCTCATGACCATGATAGTAGAGCACATAAAGTGTGTTAAAAGTAAGTAGTATTTTAAGTAATTTGAGATAATTCTTAATTATGTGGATAATTGGGTAATTTATTATTTTTGGTGGTAGATTAGCTAATTAATCATAAATTTTGGATAAGCCTAATCCCCCCTCCCAACGTGGCAGTAACTACCCCAAATTAGTGACTCTTAAGTTTATATGGTAAGGTGGCAAAGTTAGAGGGTTATGTGGCTAAGTCACCACATGACGTGTGGCCCAGACCCATTCAAGTATAAGACCTTTCTAATTCAAAGAGAGGCACATATCTCAAAATTGTAAGTACGGATCTTCAACAAATTCAAACAAGATTTTTTAGCATCTTAGTAGCATGAGATTCTACAATTTTAAGGGAGTACGATACAATCTTTCTTAAGAATATCATACGGATCTTTTCTTACTCCGATCTTGCCTTCAAGTGTTTTGTCGCGATTGTCGTGTGTTAAAGAGATTTTCAGGACGACCGACTCAGGTATGTTAAGGCTATCCCTTCTTTCTTTTTGGCATGATTCATACGATACAAACGAAACGAGCAAACGAATAGCTTTCATAAATGACTCTATTCATAAAAGTACTAGGGGTGTCTATGTTCTTGATTCCCCATGTGACATATTATTATATCTTTTGTTCATGGGTCTTATAAAAATACGTAGTTGATAAAGTTTATCCGAAAGGCATATTGATCTTATCCGAAAGGCATGATGATATGTACGTATATACCTATGCATGATATGACATTTATACATGTACATTGGCCCATGACCAGACGGCTTTATATACACGTATATTATATGTGTATGGGATATTGGAAAAGGTTACGACATTATATATGCACCACCACCTGATCAGTTGGTATATGTTAACGATTTTGCCCACAGTGACCGAGATGATATGATGGGGTGCCCTCAGAGGCTTGATGATGTTATGTACACTTATACCTATGCATAATACGACATTTATACGCACGTGCATGACATTATAAATGTTTCAGGATTCACAAAGTTATTTAGACTTACAGGTGGAATTCTTTACTCCATGTTTCATGTATGTCTTTATACACTGATTTTCATGCCTTACATACTCAACACATTATTTGTACTGACGCCCATATTTCTCGGAGCATGCGTTTCATGCCCGCAGGTGCAGGTAGACAAGTTGGTGGCCCCCCTCTTTAGGATCCTTGATCAGTGAGAGTTGGTGTGCTCCACTCCGGAGCTGTTATTAGTTTTGGTACACTACTTTTGTATGTAGATATGGGTATGACGGGGCCCAATCCCGTCCTTTATATAGTTGTACACTCTATTAGAGGTCTGTAGAATGTCATGTATAGTTGGATAGTATGTGGACTTGTCGGCTTCTAGTTTTGGATATATAGTTGTCTATAACAGCCTTGTCGGCTCGCCCTACCATATTCCGCATGTTTATGTATATATGTATTTTGGAGATGTTTTCCTCACGTATGTCATTCACTTAATTCAGAAGTTTATTGATAGATGATATTTATGACCTACCTTTAAGTCATGTTTATATCTTAAACGCATGCTTAGGGGTGTTCGACAGGTAAGACTCAGGAACTCGTCATGCCCATCGGTTTAGGTCGTGACAAAAGTGGTATCAGAGCAGTTCTGTCCTAGGGTTGTCTACAGACTGTGTCTAGTAGAGTCTTGTTTATGGGTGTGTTGTGCACCACAAGACATATAAGATGTTATCCTCCCTTCTTATCTTAGATCATGCGATATAAGAATTCATTTTCCTAATAACGTGTTATACTTTCAGCGATGCCGAAGAAGGATACAACCACCCAGAAGGGCAAGTCTCTAGCGGATGAGACTACTAGTCGAGCGCCACGAGTTACCAGGGCTCTAGGAGAGTCTCATAGCGAGATTCTATCTTAGACTTCACGTACCCCGCCCTCTCCGGAGGAGCTCCGAGGGGCACCAGCTCCATCGCCTGCCCCTGTACGCCCAGCTCCTCAGCCAGATGCATCGCGTCAGGAGATGAGAGATGTTATTCAGCTATTAACTCGATTAGTAGCTGCACAGGCTTGGCGTCAGGATTTGGGTATTGGTCATGTAGATAGGTCCACCATTGCGAGGTCGTGATTTCATTAATTTGGACCCTCGGTATTCAGTGGAGAAGATCTAACGAGGAACCTCAGGTATATATCGATAGGATACAAAGGACTTTGAGGGTAATGAAGTCCATTGCAACCGAGTTAGTTGAGCTAGATTTCTATAGACATCAAGATATTGCAGTTAATTGGTACGAGTCTTGGGAGTTGTCCATAGGTGAGGATGCCCCTCTAGCGGCATGGCAGGAGTTTACAGAGGCATGTCTTCGTCATTATTTGCCACCAGAGCTTAGACGGGCCATAGTTGATAGGTTCTTAACCCTTCGACAGGGTAACATAAGTGTTCGGGAGTACAATCTTCAGTTCTATTCGTTAGCCAGGTATGCTCCCATTATTTCCTGCACATGCAAAATGATTGTTTGTCGGTCTCACTTCAATTAGGCATGGAAATTTCTCTTATTCATGTATACGCTCAGGGTGTTGAGGAGCGTAAATAGAATTAGAGGGCCAATCTTGAGCATGATAGGGGTAGAGTAAGAGGGCGAGATCTTTGGGTCCTTCTGGTGCGTTTTGAGGTGGTTAGTGACAACAATATGCGAGGTATCCAGCCCAACCATCAGCTAGCGCACCCCCTCAGTTTGCCGGTAAGAGATTTGATCGTTCCACATATTCAGGGCGTGTTCAGAATTCTAGGGCCTCAAGTTCTCAGTATAGGGGCGAATCAAGTCAGATGAGGTCGCCCTTGCCAAAATGTGCTCAGTATGGTAAGCAGCATGTCGGGCAGTGCTGTATGGGGTTGGGTGTTTGTTATACTTGTGGTTATCCAGGCCACATTATGAGGGATTGTCTAACAAGAGGTGATGCAAGCATAGTTCAACCAGCGGGATTTGTAGCTGGTTTGTCATCATCAGTACGCCCCCTGGGCAAGGTTCACAAGCACCAATCGGTCGTGGTAGAGGAAGAGATGGAGCATCTAGCTCAAGCGGTCCTCAGAACCGCATATTTGCATTAGCAGGACGTCAGGATCAGAAGTTGTCACCTGAGGTTGTTACATGTATATTATCAGTCTCCTCATATGATGTATATGCACTGTTTGATCTAGGTTCCACCTTATCATATGTTAATCCGTTGGTTGCTAGTAAGTTTGGAATAATACCTGAGTTGATTAAACCTTTTGAGGTGTCCACACCTGTTGGGGATCGAGTGATAACTAGGCAGGTATATAGAGGCTGTATAGTAGTAGTTCATAGTCGATCTACAGTAGAAGACCTAATCGATTTAGATATGGTAGAATTTGATGTTATAATGGGTATGGATTGGTTGGCTTCTTGTTATGCCAACGTTTATTGTAGATCAAAGATGGTCCGATTCCAATTTCCAGGGGAGCCTGTTTGGAATGGAAAGGTAATACGACATCGCCGAGAGGTAAATGTATTTCCTATCTTAAGGCAAGGAAGATGATCAGAAAGGGATATATTTATCACTTAGTTCGGGTTCAGGATGTGATAGTAGAGTCACCAACCATTCAATCTATCCCTGTGGTTAATGAGTTTCCCGATGAGCTTCCAAGTCTTCCGCAAGAGCGAGAAATTGAGTATGCTATTGACCTACTACCAGATACTCAACCAATATCTATTCCTCAATGTAGAATGGCACCCGCGGAGCTGAAAGAGTTGAAGGAACAACTAAAGGACTTGCTTGAAAAAGGCTTTATCAGACCTAGTACATCACCGTGGGGAGGACCTGTGTTAATTGTGAGGAAGAAAGATGGTTCCTTGTGGATGTGATTGATTATAGATAGTTGAATAAGGTGACAATCAAGAATAAGTACCCGCTCCCGAGGATTGAGGATTTATTTGATCAGTTGCAAGGTGCCAAGTGTTTCTCGAAGATAGACTTGGGGTCCGGGTACCATCATTTAAAGGTTATGGAGAAGGATATTCCGAAGACAACATTCAGGACCAGATATGCGCATTTTGAGTTTTGTGTTATGTCATTCAGTTTGACCAATGCCCCAACAGTATTCATGGATTTGATGAACCGTGTGTTCAGACCCTTTCTAGATCTATTACTGATTGTATTTATTGGTGATATATTGGTATATTCTTGTTCCAAAACTGAGCATCCAGATCATTTTTGCGTACTATGCTCAAAGTTCTACAAAAAGAGAAGTTGTACGCCAAATTCTCTAAATGTGAATTCTAGTTGAATTATTTAGCTTTCCTTGGGCATATTATTTTGGGTGAAGGTATCGGGGTTGATACACAAAAGATTGAGGCAGTAAAGACTTGGCCTAGACCCACGACACCGACGGAGGTTCGTAGTTTCTCGGTTTGGCATGTCATTACAGGAGAATTGTAGAGGAATTGTCTTCCCTTTCAGCACCATTGAAAAAGATGACTCAAAAGGGAGCTAAGTTTCAATGGACTAATGCTTGCGAACGGAGTTTCTAGGCATTGAAGGACAAATTAACTTCAACACTAGTTCTAATACTCCCAGAGGGAACCGATGGTTAAGCTATCTATTGTGATGCTTCGGGCGTTGGATTGAGTTGTGTACTGATGCAGCATGGTAAGGTTGTAGCTTATGCTTCCAGACAACTAAGAAGCACAAGAAGAATTACCCGACCCACAATTTAGAGTTAGCCATGGTGATTTATGCACTAAAGATGTGGAGGCATTATTTGTATGGAAGTCATGTTGATATCTATACGAATCATAAGAGCCTTCAGTAGCTTCAAGCAAAAGGAATTAAATTTATGCCAAAGGAGATGGTTGGAGCTACTGAAATACTATGACGTTGATATTTTATACCATCCAGGGAAGGCGAATGTAGTAGCTGATGCCCTGAGCCGTAGATCTATGGGTAGCATGACATATTTACAACCAGAGAAGAGTGGGATAACTCATGACATTCATCAACTAGCTAGTCTTGGAGTTCGGTTACTGGACTCAGGTGATACAGGAATTACTATTCAGGACACGACAACATCCTCTTTAGTAACTGAAGTGAAAGAACGCCAATACGAGGATCATGTGTTAGCTCATTATAGGGATACAACACCTTAGACAGAGAAGACACATTTGAGATTACAGAAGATGGGGTCCTCAGATATCGAGGATGATTATGTGTCCCTAATGTTGTAGGGCTGCATTGGAAGGTTATGGGAGAAACTCACTATTCTCGTTATTCTATCCATCTAGGAGCAACAAAAATGTATCATGTTATCATGGAAATATATTGGTGGTACGGAATGAAAAAGGATATAGTAGAATTTGTCGCTCAGTGCCCTAACTGTTAGCAGGTTAAGATTGAAAATAAAAAATCCGGTGGATTATTGCAGGCTATAGTGATTCCGACTTGGAAGTGAGAAGCAATCAATATGGATTTCATCATAGGTTTACCTCGTACCCAGTGTAAGTTCGATTCTATATGGGTGATTGCTGATAGACTTACAAACTTAGCCCATTTTCTGCCCGTTAGGACTACATATTCCGTAGAGGATTATGCAAGTCTTTATATTAAGGAGATAGTACGACTTCATGGTGTCCCTATATATATTATCTCGGATAGAGGAGCTCATTTTACAGCTAATTTATGGAGGTCCTTCCAAAAAGGATTGGGGACTCAGGTAAATCTTAGTACGACATTTCATCCCAGACAGACAGACAGGCTAGGCGTACTATTCAAACACTTGAGGATATGTTATGAGCCTATGTGATAGACTTCAAAGGTAGCTAGGATGATCATCTAATGCTTATTGAATTCGCGTATAATAATGGCTATCATTATAGTATTCAGATGGCTCCATACGAAGCTCTTTACAGACGGAAGTGTATGTCGCCGATAGGATGGTTAGATGTTGGGGAAACTAAGATATTAAGACCAGAGTTGGTACAATAGGCAATCAAGAATATTAAACTTATACAGGAAATGCTATTAGCAACTCAAAGACGTCAGATGTCTTATGCAGATAATCGACGACGAGACTTGGAGTTTCAGGTTGATGATTGGATACTCCTAAAGGTATCATCGATGAAAGGCGTTATGAGGTTCGGTAAGAAAGAAAAACTTAGCCCTCGTACATTAGACCATATAAAATCACACGCAAGGTAGGCCGGGTAGCATATTGAAGACGTCCAAATCCACCACTAAAAAGTAAATGGACACAGTCGCATGCAATATAATTAATCCAACTACGAGTCGGGGTCGAATCCCACAGAGAACAATATGTAGACGATTAGGCGTGTAAGAGAATTGTCACTTATTATGCTAAGCCAAACACTTAGAAAAGTTTTTGAGAAAATATTATATCTAAATGCAGAAATATAAACTAACCTAGAAAGCAAGTGAAATGATCAATGGCTACAAGTATGGATGCATAAGAAATTACACTCAAATAACAATCCAACGTATTTCACGATTTTATAAATATGAGCAAGTTTATGTTAATTAGCCTCGGGTAATAATTCTATATTATCTTCTTCCGAAGACTAACAAGAATTCATAATTGAATTATCCCTAAAACAATTAAGAGATTAAGCACACCCGAATATGGCTACAAGTAGTTCAATCCTATCCCTAGGTAGAATCTATAAAATGAGGGTTAAAGGATCAAGTTCTTGTTAATTAATCTTTCCCAACCTCAAATAATCGACGTAGACTTGGGGATGAGATTATTTTTTAGGTTATAAGCATTTATGCTATTTATAATAGGCGACAGGTAAGTGCTGTGAAGGTTAAAAGGTAAACGAATCAAAGAAAATGAGTTTCGTTGAAGGTTGTCAATTTGGGATAAAATACGGTCCGAACTATAATACCCGGTATTTATGGACTAGTGCAATATAATGTACCACATGACCATGATAGTACGGTACACAAAGTGTGTTAAAAGTGAGTAGTATTTTAAGTAATTTGAGATAATTCTTAATTATGTGGATAATTAGATAATTTATTATTTTTGGTGGGAGATTAGCTACAACAACAACAACAACAACCCATTATAATCCCACAAGAGGGGTCTGGAGCTAATTAATCATAAATTTTGGATAAGCCTAATCCCCCCTTCCACGTGGCAGCAACTACCCCAAATTAGTTACTCTTAAGTTTATATGGTAAGGTGGCAAAGTTAGAGGGTTATGTGGCTAAGTCACCACATGAAGTGGGTCCCACACCCGTTCAAGTATAAGACCTCTCTAATTCAAAGAGAGGTGCATATATCAAAATCGTAAGTACGGATCTTCAACAAATTCAAACAAAATTTCTTAGCATCTTAGCAACGTGGGATTTTGAAAATTTAAGGGAGTACGATGCAATATTTCTCAAGAATATCATACGAATTTTTTCCTACTCCGATCTTGCCGTCACGTGTTTTGTCGCGATTGTCGTGTGTTAGAGGGGTTGCCAAGAGAACCAACTTAGGTATGTTAAGGCTATCCCTTCTTTATTTTTGACATGGTATATACGATACAAACGAAATGAGCAAACACACAACTTTCATAAATGACTCTATTCATAGAAGTACTAGGGGTGTCTATGTTCTTGATTCCCCATGTGACATATTATTATATCTTATGTTCATGGGTAACAGAAAAATACGTAGTTGATAAAGTTTATCAGAAAGCCATATTGATCTTATGACATTCCAAGAAATCTTATTAACATATTTCTTATGCATTTAAATCATTTGTACATGTACATTGACCCATAATATGACGGCGTTATATACGCGTATATTATATGTATATGAGATATGGGAAAAGGTTACAACGTTATATACGCGCCACCACTTGATCAGCTGGTATATGCTGATGATTTTGCCCATAGTGGCTGAGATGATATGATGGGGTTCCCTCAGAGTATTGATGATCTTATGTACACTTATACCTATGCATGATACGACATTTATACGCACATGCGTGACATTATAAATGTTTCAAGATTCACAAAGTTATTTAGACTTACAGGGGGAATTCTTTACTCCACATTTCATCTATGTCTTTATGTACTTATTTTAATGCCTTACATACTCAGTACATTATTCGTACTGACGCTCCTATTTCTCGGGGCCTGTGCTTCATGCCCGCAAGTGAAAGTAGACAATCTGACAGTCCCTCTCTTTAGGATCCTTGATCAGCGAGAGTTGATGTGCTCCACTTGATCCAGAGCTGTTATTAGTTTTGGTACGCTACTTTTGTGTGTAGATATGGGTATGACTGGGCCCCGTCCCATCCTTTATACAGTTTTACACTCTATTAGAGGTCTATAGACAGTCATGTATGGTTGGTTAGTATGTGGCCTTGTCGACTTCTAGTTTTTGATATTTAGTTATCTATAGCAGCCTTGTCGGCTCGACCTACCGTATTCCACATGTATATGTATATATGTCTTTTGGACATGTTTTCCTCACGTATCTCATTCACATAATTCAGCAATTTATTGACATATGTTATTCATGACCTACCTTTAATTCATGTTTATATCTTAAACTTGTGCTTAGGGGTGTTCGATAGGTAGGACTCGGGAACTCGTCATGGCCCATCGATTTGGGTCGTGACACATGCCTTACATACTCGGTACTTTATTTGTACTGACGTCCCTTTTCCTTGGGGATGCTTCATTTTATGCCCGTAGGTCCCAATAAACTGGTTAGCAGTCCTCCTAGCAGGCTATCAGCTCAGCGGAAGGTGTTGGTGCACTCCACTTGTTCTGGAGTTACCTATTTGGTCAGTATGCTTTGGACATGTATTGATTGGTACATAGGGTCCATGTCCCGGCCTTATGATGTTTATGTACTCTTAGAGACTTCTGGACGGATGTCATGTATATGGATACTCTTATGGCATTGCCGACCTATGTTTTGAGTGTACAAATGATCATGTCGGCCTTATAGTCCCGTATGTCACATGTATAAGTTTCTATATTATGTTGGGTCGTCCTATGTCTAGTATTCCCTTATGTTTTTGTGAGGCCCCTCAAAAAACATATTCCCTATTAGTCCGAGACCACAATCACACTCACAAGTCGCTTAGGTGTCGTCTTGCCTTCCACGAGGGGTTAAGGACTTTAAAAACTTAGATGATCATGATAATACGTTCGGAGTTGTATTGGATACTGTTGAGGGCCTAAGGATATCTCTAGGACTAAGCCATGTTGGGATATATGCAATGGGCATTCGCACAAGGTCCGACTTCAGACGCATTCTGCTGCAAAAATATAAACACTTAAGAGATGATCTACCTATCAAATTAAATCCCTTCGAGTCTAGTTTCCAACGCATCAAACCGTTCCCCATTTGGATATTTATACATACATTTATGGACATTGTACAAGACCTATGTCATATGCACGCCAAGGTGCGCGACCGTGCATATATGGGAGTTTCTGCCTTGTGTGTGCGGCCAGATGCGCGACCGCGCACGTAGGAGACATATATATACCCCCAAGTCCGGGTAGGGAGAGTGTCTAAGTCATTGCTTTGAGCTAGGGCTTACTCTATCAAGGGGAATCTGTCCCATACTTCCCTCCCATGAACCTAGGTAATGTTTTTGGAGTATTTTGAGTTGATTATTACTCCTAAACACTTATATTAACAAGGATTAATCTTGAAGATCCATATATTTCCATTCAAATCCCCAAATTGGTCATGAACACTACAAGTGGGGATTCTCTAGAGTCTTACTACAAGAGGTATGTCTACCATCTCTAACTACTCTATGATGATTATTTGTGTATGAAATATTTGTTAGGACTTATGGGATGGTGATTAGAAGCCATAAGTGCCTAACCTAGGTTGTGTGGGTGTTGTAGAGATTGTGAAATGGGTTAATTAAGGAGATTGATGGTTCGGGTGTGAATTGTTGGGCATGCGTGTGCTAATGGAAGTTGTGGATGGCCTAGAGACGATGGTAAGGTGACTTATTGGTATGTAAGGTGGTTCTTGGGTGAAGAAATTCCATTGAAGGAGGTTTTAGAGAGATATACACATTAGATATTTGATAAAAAGTCTAAATGACTTAAAGTATAGGAATCTTACTAATATATTTACAAATGTGTTGCATTGTTGTAGATTGAAGTTGTTTAGTGTGGTGGACGCCGTAGTATTATTAAGGGGCGAATTTCAGGTATGTATAGCTAAAACCCACTCTTCTTAGAAATTGAACCCCCTTGGTGTCCATGGAATTGGTGTAAGTTCCAAAATTGATTGATGTAGAAATTGCTATTCCAAATGTGCTTCTGTTGCAAGAATATATGTGCAATATGTATTTCAATTGTTCCCATTATGCTATCTTGTCATTTGAGGATGTGTTAAAGATATGGAATATGTGCTAAAATGCCTAGACTTCCAGTCGAGTTTGAATAAAGGTTGTTATGCTAAAGTATGTGAAGGCCTCTACTTACCTATGATCTATAATTGCTCTCGTGTGTACTCAATATCTTGAATTGAAAGGCTTGTTTGTTGAAAATGATAA
Source organism: Nicotiana undulata (assembly GCA_005239495.1). Lineage (NCBI taxonomy): Eukaryota > Viridiplantae > Streptophyta > Magnoliopsida > Solanales > Solanaceae > Nicotiana > Nicotiana undulata. Next base: position 78,584 of record ML246740.1, read on the forward strand.
TAACCTGAAATGTGGGAAAGAACTTGCATTATGAAATACATCCAAGAGCATAGGTATGATATAACGATTGTGGCAACTAGTGCCGATGAATTGATATATGAGATAGAAATATGAAATGAAAGGATCGATGGAAAATGGTAATGTCTTGGCTGAGACGGCCTAGCCGATCGGGCCGTGATCGGACGCCATGCCGCACACATGGTGGTAGTGTGCTGGAAATTGAAACTGGAATTGTGATTATGGTGAATGTACCCAATGGAAAACCTAGCCGATCAAGTCGTGATCGACTCCGTATAAAAGTACAGTGGTATTGTGAATGATGAGGTATTGATACTAATGATGTCCAAAATTTAAAGCTATGAAAATTACTTGAAGCTTATGTGATCCTTAATTTGATGTTGTAGTGTTGTTTAAGGTTTCCATTTATTTCATGATTATTTCTTCTTGTATTATTGTTCTTTATAATGAGATGGTGTTTAGTTATACATAATGTCGTGCCCCCTTTTTTCCATCGCACGGGTTAGGTACGGAGAGATCGGGTTCTATGACATACTGGACAACTCCTTAAAGGAAAAGGGTTTAAGGAAGAGTCGTCACCTAATGATTTTTGTGGTGAGTTAGGGCACCTTGAGTTGATAACTCATAAACTAGTTTGCATTACCAGAGATTGGGTAAGGGCTTGAAATTATCCTAAGGGGAAGGTGTTAGGCACCTCTCAAGATCCACAACTATGGGTCCCAGCCAAGAAATTTTGTGAAATTGGACGGTGAACAAGTAGCAAGCAAGGTTCATATAAGAGGGGATTTCAAACAAGTATGAAAATCTTTAAAAGTTTTGGAGAAAACATTAGAATAAACATTTGAAAAGAAATGTCCTAGGTTTAAAGTAATACGGATCACATCAATGCAATACCCGGTATGTCACTTCCTCAAAGAGGCGGCTACATGTGGTATTAGCGCACCGGTCATCATATTCGTATTCTACCCTTCCCGCCCCGTAAAGGTTATTTAAAACGCGTGTGTTGGTCACGAGTTCTTATTGCGTGCTATTACCCGTCCCGTCCTATCAGTCCTGGAGGGTGTTTAGGACTACTATTCCGACAAGGCGAGTACTAGGCTGACCCCCTTGGTTTAAAGGATTAAACTCTAAGCGATATACAATAACAGTTAGGACTGCATATATAGGAGGCATACAAAAGCAAACAGGGGCCCATACATCCCTCCATAGGTTGTATACGTAAATAGCACGACTCAAGCACATAAATGAGTCTCAATGAAAGAGTTTTAAAACAGAGATTTTAAGTTTGAAAACAGTAGGCTTAGGAGCTTTGGTTTTCAGAAAATAAGGCAAAAGTCGATTAAAACAGAGCAGTTTAAAGAAGACTTGATCGGAAAAATCCAGTAATTCAAAGGCAATAGCAAGATTGAAAATGCACAGCAGTTTTGAGGGAGTGTCAAATAAACGGATGAATAACCTTTAGAAAACCAATAATCATAGGTACAACAAGATTTGAAAGTAAAACTGAGTAGTTTCAAATAGGGGTGACTTACTTTGAAATCAGTAATTCAAAAATATAGCAGGAACCAGTAGTTTAAAGGAGTTTTAGTAAAGGAGAGTGAGTGCATAACTTCGAGAACCAATAATTTTAAGATAGAACAAGGATTCAAACAAACAGAGAGACTTAGTGAAAGGGAGAGTTTGTTTTGAAAATCTGTTAATTGCTGGGCAAACAAGAGTGAAAATAACGACACCCAGCGATGTCTCAAGAAAGGGTTGATTAGTTATTACAGGTCATTTTTAATACAAACAGGACATAATGGTCGATTTGGGTTTTAATAAGTGTTAGGCCCAAGGTTTGCCTAGGCGCCGTACACATTGCCTATTTTTATTTTTGAAAGGTGAGCATGCATACTTTAGTCCTGATTTTAACGACATGCGAGAAAAAAATACATTTGCAGAAAACATTTTAAACCCTTTAACCATATTTTAGTGAGATTACTAGATTAGAACATTAACTAGGCGTTTAACAGGGCGTAATAGAAAATAGCCATTTTGAAAGTAAAATCCTAAAGAGCAGGATATCTAGTGCACACATGAATAAGTAGAATCCTATAGGCATGTCTTCTACATGCAATGCTTGTGAAGATGTAGTAGCAGTAACATATGGTAGTTTTATTACTTCATTATAGTTATTAGCTGTGAACAAGAAACAATAGACATAAGTGTAGTAGAGATGCTGAAGTAGACAACCTAAACATGGTTTCTAATGCATGGTATGTATGTCCTAAGAATGATACTATTATACACATAGGTACGTAAAATCCTATAGTAATGTTTTCTACCCATACTATACTAAACATGCATAGTCCCCTCCCATATTCACTATCCAGCCCC
>MDKH01133761.1:0-10467 GCA_005239495.1 Nicotiana undulata
GAGTATGAATGTGTATGCTAAAGGCTATGTAAAGAAGCTGTATTCTTGTTGCTGAAATTTTCTATGATTGAACTGATTTGTCATCGTTGATGTTAGATGTGATTGTCAGGAGGGATCGGGTTGTGCGCCGCAACAGGGGAGATAAGGGTGATGTGTGAGAAGTGATAAGGGTGTGATTGTGATTGTCAGATGGGATCGGGTTACACACCGCAACAATTATCAGGTGGGATCGGGTTGCACGCCGCAACAAATTGTTAGGTGGGATCGGGTTGCACGCCGCAACAGGAGAAATAAGGGTGAAATGTAAGAAGGGACAAGGGTGGAATTGAAATTGTGATTATGATGAAGTGAAAATTGTGGAACTTCCATTGTGTGTCTTTCTATGTCTTGTGCAGTAATTGTGTGACTCTCTGTTTGTCTCTTGCCTGTGCATTATTGAGTTTACTTAGAGTAAAGTTTGTTCATACATACCAGTACAATTCAAATGTACTGACGTCCCTTTTGCCGGGGGCGCTACATTCTTGTGATGATTGTAAGTGGTTCTATAGCAGGTACTCCAGCACACCGTCAGTAGTGCCTCCTCTTCGTCCTATCAGCTATTTTGGTGAGCCCCTCTCCTCTCGGGGCCCAATGTGGTTCATGCCACTTTTTCTTCCAGATTTTTATTTGGTATTCGTGTAAGGTATAGCCGGAGCCTTGTTACCGGCAAGGGTTTTATGTATAACTCCTTCGTACTCTTAGAGGCTCCGTAGACAGGAAATGTGGGTTTTGTACTTATGTATTTTGGGCAGTGTGACTTGTAGACCACGTAAAGTAAAACTGTGTGTTCTGTATATTTTGTAAGTATTGTATCACATGTTGGAAATGACAGAATTCTATGCTATAATTTCGGACATTGAGAATGCATCTTAATTATAATTGAATAATGTACATCGGAAACTTCGGGGTAATACGTGGGAGGGAAAAAGGAATCCAGGTCTGCTTGACTGGGGTTACCTGGTCGAGTACTGGTCGTGTCCCTTGGTTTTGGGGCGTGACAATAAGCAAATTCAGCAAGTGGCAAGTATCAGTCCCATGACCCTCCAAAATCCATCACACAGGCACTGAGCATATCCTCAAGAATCTGAATCGTGCGCTCGGACTGCCCGTCTGTCTGAGGGTGAAAGGTTGTACTCAACTCCACCCTGGTGCCTAACTCCTGCTGAATGGCTTTCCAGAATCGTGAAGTGAACTGTGTACCTCTGTCTGAAATGATAGATACTAGAATACCGTGGAGGCGAACAATCTCCCTGATATAAATCTCGGCAAACCTCTCGGAGGAATATGTAGTCAACACTGGAATAAAATGGGCTGATTTGGTAAGCCGATCCACGATCACCCAAATACATCGAACTTTCTCAAAGTCTAAGGAAGTCCAACCACAAAGTCCATGGTGATCCGCTCCCACTTCCACTTTGGATGCTTAATCTGCTGAAGTAACCCTCCTGGTCTCTGATGCTCATATTTGACTTGCTGACAGTTGAGACACTTGGCACAAACTCCACTATATCCTTTTTCATCCTTCTCCACCAATAGTGTTGTCTCAAATCTTGGTACATTTTCACGGTACCCGGATGAATGGAGTACCGCAAGCTATGGGCCTCCTCAAGAATCAACTCCCGAAGCCCATCTACATTGGGCACACAGATACAACCCTGCATCCTCATTACACCATCATCACCTATAGTCACATCCCTGGCATCACCTCGCCGAACCCTGTCCTGAAGGACCAAAAGGTTGGGATCATCATACTGGCACTCTCGATGCGGTCATAAAGAGAAGACCGAGCAACCACACAAGCTAAAACCCGGCCAGGCTCTGAAAGATTCAATCTCACGAACTGACTGGCTAAGGACTGAACATCCAAGGCTAATGGCCTCTCAACTGCCAGAAGATATGCCAAACTCTCCGCCCGGCGACTCAAGGCGTCGTCCACCACATTGGCCTTCCCCGGGTGGTATAATATAGTGATGTCATAGTCCTTTAGTAATTCCAACCATCCCCGCTGGCGCAAAGTGAGGTCCTTTTGCTTGAATAAGTGCTGCAAACTCCGGTGATCCGTGAAAATCTCGCAGGGAACACCGTATAAATAATGCCGCCATATCTTAAGGGCGTGAATAATCGCTGTCAACTCGAGATCATGAACTAGATAGTTCTTATCATGCACCTTCAACTGTCTGGACACGTAGGCAATCACCCTACCGTCCAGCATCAACACCGCCCCAAGGCCAATCCTCGAAGCATCACAATAGACTGTATAGGACCCTAAACCCTTAGGCAGTACCAACAATGGAGCTGTAGTTAGGGTTGTCTTGAGCTTCTCAAAGATCTCCTCACACTCCTCAGTCCACCTGAACGAAGCACCCTTTTAGGTAAATCTGGTCATAGGTGCTGTAATTGATGAAAATCCCTCCACAAAACGATGATAGCACCCATCCAAACTAAGGAAATAACGGATCTCAGTAGCTGAAGATGGTCTAGGACAACTCTGCACCGCCTCCACCTTCTTCAGATCTACCTCGATCCCATCATAAGACACCACATGGCCTAAGAATGCCACAGAATCAAGCCAAAATTCACACTTATAAAATTTTGCATACAATTTCTTCTCCCTCAAAGTCTGAAGCACGATCCTCAAATGCTGCTTATGATCCTCCTAGGACCGAGAATATACCAAGATGTCATCAATGAATACAATAATGAAAGAATCAAGATAAGGCCGAAACACATTGTGCATCAAATGCATAAAGGCTGCTGGGGCATTGGTCAACCCAAATGGTATGACAAGAAACTCATAGTGTCCATATCTAGTCCTGAAGGTAGTCTTCGAGATATCCGGCTCCCGAATCTTCAACTGATGATAGCCAAAATGCAAGTCAATCTTGGAAAATACCCTAGCACCCTGCAACCGGTCAAACAAATCATCGATGCGAGGCAAAGGGTACATGTTCTTCACTGTAACCTTATTCAGCTATCGGTAATCAATACACATACGCATAGAGCCATCCCTTTTCTTCACAAATAATATCGGAGCAACCTAAGGTGATACACTGGGCCTGATGAAACCCTTATCAAGAAACTCCTGCAACTGATCCTTCAACTCAGGAGGAGCCATGCGATAGGGAGGAATGGAAATGGGTTGAGTGCCCGACAATAAATCAATGCCGAAATCAATATCTCTGTTGGGCGGCACACCCGGAAGATCAGCTGGAAAAACATCACGATAGTCCCGCACAACTGGAACTGACTCAACTGTAGGGGTATCAACACTAACATCTCTCACATAGGCTAAGTACGCATCACACCCCTTCTCAACCATCCGCTGAGCCTTAAGGAAAGAAATGACTCTGCGGGGAGTATACTCTAAGGTACCTCTCCACTCTAATCTCGGTAAACATGGCATAGCCAGCGTCACGGTCTTGGCGTGACAATCAAGAATATCATAATGGGGCGACAACTAGTCCATGCCCAAGATAACATCGAAGTCTACCATATTGAGTAATAATAAATCAGCCCTGGTCTCAAAACCACTGATAACAATCAAACACGACCGATATACGCGGTCCACAATAAGAGAATCTCCCACAAGAGTAGAAAAATAAATGGGGGAACTCAAAGAATCCTGAGGTATCCCCAAATGTGAAGAAAAATAAAAGACACATATGAATACGTAGAGCCTGGGTCAAATAATACTGATGCATCCCTATGACAAATAGGGACAATACCTGTTATGACTGAGTCTGAAGCTACGACCTCTATACGGGCTTGAAGAGCATAGTACCTGGCCTGGCCTCCCCCTCTAGAGCGAGCTCGACCTCCCCGACCTCCACCGCGAGCTTTCTGAGCAGGTGGGGCAGTAGCTGGGGTTGAAAGAATAGCTGGAAGACCCGGTAGAGCACGTGGGGCCTGATAAGTCTGAGATTATGCACCCCTCCTAGCTCTGGGGAAATCTCTGAGCACGTGAAGAGTGTCACCATACCCAAAACAACCCCTCGGAGGATGTGGCGGATGATGCTGACTCTGAACTAACCTGCTGGACTGGCCGGTGATAGCACCTCCAGCAGGAAGCACACTAGATACTGGTGGTGCATAATTAGGCTCCTGAGGCCTAGGAAGATCTGTAATACCACTGGCTGCTGGAAGGGCTGAATGAACAGGGCGACTGACAAAACCCCTACCATAGCGTGTTAATGGTGTATGAACTCCCAAAAAATGACCAGTCTCTCGATATCTCTTGGCCTCTCTCTCCTCCCTGTCCCGGTCCAACATGTTCTCAATCCTCCGGGCAATACTCACGGGCCTTCTAGTAAGTGATATCTGTCTCCAACTCCCTGGCCATACTGGTCCGAATACTGGGGTGAAGTCCCTCAATGAAGCGTCGAACCCTCTCTCTGATCGTGGCAACCAAAGCCGGTGCATGACGAGCCAAGTCACTGAAACGGACTGCATACTCCGACACAATCATAGCACCCTGGCATAACTGCTCAAACTCTGCACGCTAAGCATCCCTAAGGCTCTAGGGAACAAACTCAAGCAAAAACATCTCTGAGAACTAAGCCCAAGTAAGTGAAGCTGCCTCCTCCAGACTACTCAACTCATAGGCACGCCACCACTGATAAGCCGCTCCCCTCAGCTGGAAAGCGGTGAAAGAAACCCCACTCGTATCCACAATACCCATAGTGCGGAGAATGCGATGACACTCCTCAAGAAAACCTAGAGCGTCATCTGAAGCTCGTCCGCTGAAATCAGGTGGGTGTTACTTCTTGTACCTCTCAAGTCTGAGCTGCTCTACCTCAGAAGCAGCTACCCTAGCATCATACTGAGCTGGAGCCGCTAGGGGCATAGGATTATACTCTAGAACCTGCCCAACATTGACCCTCTGCTCAGGAGTACGTGCTGCGGGAGTCTGTGACCCTCCTTCGGCCTAAGATGTGGCTAGAGCTATCCGGAGTAGTCCCGCTTGAGTCAGAGTACTGAAAGCGCTCATGAACTGAGCCCAAGTCTCCTGGAGGGCTGGAGTAATAGTAGGGACCTCCTGTGCCCCTCCAACTGTAGCTGCCGGGGGCTCCTCTGTCGCTGCTCTCACTGGTGATCTGGATGCACCGCATGCTCATCCTCTACCTCTGCCCCTGCCTCTGGCGGCTCTGGCTGGGGGCTCGTGGGCCTGGTCTTCAGTACGTCCAGTACGGGTCCGCACCATCTTTGAGAAGAATAGAATAGAGTTTTAGAATTTTGATGACAGTAACTAGCACGACAAGGAATTCCAAAGAATGTGATTGTTCTTAACAGTTACATAGTCTCTCGAAGATAGATACGGACGAATCTGCACCGATCCGTGAGACTCTAATAAACTGGCTTGTGACTCCTATGAACCTAGACGCTCTGATACCAACTTGTTACGACCCGATTTACCCTCCCAAAGGGATCATGACAGCACCTAGTCTCGAGGACTAGGTAAGCCTAAATTTATGGTGAATTATAGATAATAAAATAAGACAGAAAGAAAAACATAAATAGACATAACATCGCCACTCGACATGCACAAATATAACTTCCCAAAACCCGGAATATCACATCTAGTCATAAGCTCTGTACTAAAATAGCTCTATACAACGAAGAAGCAGAAATACATAAGATGTCTCTGTCTGAAACTAGAATAGAAGGGGACTCGTAGGATTATGCGGACGCGGCAGAATTACCTTGTAGTCTCCTCTAGGAAACTACACGACCCCTAGCCGCGGAACTGCGTACTGGTACCTGAATCTGCACACGAAAAACATATGCAGGAAAGGACTTGAATACACCACAATTGGTAACCCAGTAAGTGCCAAGCCTAACCCCAATCAAGTAGTGACGAGGTCAGGTTAAGGCTCTACTGGATTTTATAAGTAAAACATTTTAAAAATAGTACAGAAGGATATAAATTCTAAGGTAAACAGTAGAAATAAATAATCTGAAAGTAAAACAGCAATAGGGAGCCCTTGGCTCAGCACAAAGTATCACACGGTGGAATCTCCCGGGATATGTCCCGTAGTTCCAAATATAAAGATGCAGTACAGGAGGAAAGCTCCCGAAATACGTCTGTAGTCCCAATTTAAATATGCAGCACAAGGGAAAAGCTCCCGGAATACGTCTGTAGTCCCAATTTAAATATGCAATATAGGGGGAAAGCTCCCGGAATACGTCCGTAGTCCCAATTAAAATATGAAATGCAAATGAATGCCGTATAAGGTTTATTTAAGCAGTTCAAGAGAAAAAATCCATAGGCAAGAACATGATAAGACTAAATAAACATGGTGCACATAGTATCAAATATGGAAATTCAGGTAAAACAGGTAGGCATGCTTCTTACTAATCTAAACTACACAATTAGCACGTTAAACGGTGAATAAGAGAGAAATGATTTATGGCATGGAAAGGAAAGTGGAAATTTTAGAAACAATGGCCCGTGTACGTACTTGTCACCTCACGTACATGGCGCCCACACAACAAATAGTATCAAAACAACCTAAGGGGAATTCTCCAACACAGAGTTAGGCAAGCCACTTACCTCGACTGCTCTACTCAACTCAAAACCACGCTCTTGCCACGAGTACCCGACTCCGAATGGCCCAAATTTATTCAATTCAATTGCATAATGTAAATATCACTTTAAGGAATCAATATAGCTAATTAGTTCGAAAATAATACGCGAAATTAGGAAAATTGCCCAAAAAGTCCCCCGGGCCCACGTCTCGGAACCGAGTAAAAATTATAAATTCCGAACACCCATTCACTCACGAGTATAACCATACAAGAATATATTGAATCAGACATCAAAATCCCGATCAAAACTCAAAAATTTTGCCTAAGAACTTTATCCAATTTCCCCCCAGTTTTCCACCATAAATTCTAAATTAAAGGATAGATTTAAGAGTATAATCATGGAAATTAGTCTAAACCGAGTAGGAATCACTTACCCAAAATGGCGAGGTGAAAATCTCTCCAAAACTCGCACTTTCCCGAAATCTCAAGTTCAAAAATGTGAATGGCTTAAACCCTCGATTTGGGGTTTTAAGAATCTGCCCAGGTGAACATACAGTGCGATCGCGAACCTACAGGTGCGATCGCATAGAGTAAAACATACGCTCTCAAAAATTGCACTACGTGAACGCGGAACACCTCATGCGTTCGCGTAGAGGAACGCGCCCAACTACCAACTCACACCCTTATGCGAACACAACCTTTCCTCACGTGTTCGCGATTCAAGCTGGGGATGAACCTACGCGCTCACACTCAAACCTCACGCGAACGCACGCAACCACTTCTCCCAGCCCAACCCAGCAAGCCTACGCGATCGCGGCCCGTACTAGGAGATCACATTGCACAACCCAGCTGGCTCAAATTATACACTACACGATCGTGGATCCTCACACGCGATCGCATTGGACAAACCTCTATTGCACTTACACCAGAAAACAACAATCACACACAAGGCTAAAAATGCACGTTGAGCATCCGAAACACACCCGAGTCCCCCGGGACCTCAACCAAACCTACCAACCAGTCCTAATACTTCATTAAAACTTAGTCGAGCCTTCAAAACACATCACATAACATCAAAATCACCAATTATGCATGGATTCAAGCCTAAGAACTTATGAAATTTAAAAAATCCACAACCGTTGCCGAAACATGTCAAAACTAGTCCGAATGATTTCAAATTTTACACACAGGTCACAAATGACACAACGAACCTACAGCCAATCTCGGAATTTCATTCCGAGCCCGATATCAAAATTTCACCTATCGGTCGAAATCGCCGAAATTCCAACTTTCGCCAACTCAAGCCTAAATCTACTACAGACCTCAAAAATACATTCTGACACGCTCCTAACCCCTTAAATCACCCAACCCAGCTAACGAAATTGATGGAATTGCATTCCAGATCCGTCTTCACACAGTTCCAACTATGGCCCGATTTTTAAAGCTTAAACTCACATATAAGGACTATATGTCCAAAAACCCTCCGAAATTCACAACTAAACGTTCCGACGTGTCCCAAAAGCAGAAATAGACATGGGAGAAGCATTTATTAGGGGATCGAGGCGCTAAATCTCTAAACGACCGACCAGGTCGTTATAGGGGGTTTCCCTCATCACAAGGTTAGCTAAGAAACTTACCCCTTTCCCGGCTAGCTTCAACCTCAAATCGTGTCCAAACCTTATTTTAGGCCTTTAATCATGCAAATACAAGCCATACATCATTCAAAGAACTCAACCAATGTTGTAGGAAGCGACAATCCATAAAGCTTCGATCTTTGATGAATTTCCAAAAGTCAATAAAAGTCAACTCGAGCCCGTGTGCCCGAAATTCGAATCGATACCAAAATTCGATGACCCATAACCTGCCGATTCCAAATATATAATTAGTTTTCAAAACTAAGTCTAAATCGGTACTCAAATCCCTAAATACCCTCTCTTAAAGTGTAGACAAAAACCCAAATTTCCCCTCAAATTTTCATATTTTAGGTTTAGAAATCCATGGGGAATTAATATATAAAATCAAATCTATATCAAAATTCTTTGCCTCTAATGTAGTAGTGAAATTGCTCTTCAAAATATTCTTCTCTCGAAGTCTAGGCTCAAAATATTAAAGACTAGGAAAATTTTCAAAAATGGCAACATATATCCTTTGCCTTGCAGTACACATCGCCAACGCAACCTCAGACCCACGTTTGCGAAGCACCAAAACCCAGAGCCTGAAATCCCTTCATCATGAATGCAACGTGAACCACACAAGCATGTTGACCAACCGACCAACCTTGCGTGAGCGCGAGCTACCCATTATGAACGTGAAGGCCTAAATCCTCCAGCCGGCTACTTCTTCTTTGCGAACGCGCCCGCTCTCTCTTGCGAACGCGGTTCATATACCCCAAGTATAAGTGAATGCAACTACCTGCTTGCGAACGCGTAGCACAGCATATCAGCGACCAAAATTACTCTATGTGACCACGACCCACTGACCGCGAACGTGGAGCACATTAGGGACACCGAAATATCAGCTATGCAAATCAAATAAAAATGGTCTGAAACTACCCCGAAATACACTTGCGCCATCGATCCCCGGGATCCCGTCCAACCACACTAATAAGTAATACCTAATCCAAACTTTTCCAAGGGTTCAAAATACCATAAAGAACATCAAAATCAAGAATCGAAGATCAAAATCATTCTATTAACTTTTAAACATTCCAACTTCGCCGAACTCTTCCAAATCACACATAGACATTCTGGATCATAATCAAACTTTGCACACTAGTTCCAATAAACTAAATGAATCTATAAAAGGTCTCAAAATCATAATACTAATCTGATAACATTGCAGTCAACGTCCGATCAAACTATAAACTCTCAAATTCTTCAAATTGACAACTTTGATAACTAGAGCCAAAACCTTCTAGGAAATTCAAATTCTAATCTGAACATACGCCCAAGTCCAAAATTACCATACAAACATAATGAAACCATCAAATTCCAATTTCGAGGTCATTTCCTCAAAAGTCAAACGTTGGTCAATTCTTCTGAATTAATTCCGAACTTATATCAAAATCAACCATACACGCAAGTCATAATTCATCGCATAAAGCTACTGAAGGTCTTAAATTGCCGAACGGGATGCTAAAGCAATGATCGATCGGGTCATTACACATTGGTTCCAAGTGAAGTATTTAAAATTTTCACATATACACTCCTCATTTGTTATAGTGCTACTTCTTGTCAATCAAACCCATGATCCCTTCCTTTTGATAGATCATTTCTATACACTACTCGTATTATGCCTGTTATCTTTAATATGGCATTAGATATATTGGTCATGTATATCCTGAACTATGACATTTATTTTAGTAGCCTTCCAAAAAATCCAAATCCTACCATTTTCTGCCTGAGAGTAATTGTGAACTTTGCTCTACCTTTTAGCTAACTTATCCATAGTATTGAATATTTTGTATTCCTTTACTCTTGTTCTCAATATTCTAGAATTACTAATTTTATTTATTATAGGAAAGTTCATCATTTCCCTATGTTTGAAGGGCTTATTGATGGCTCTCACTTTCCAAATGAGCCAATGCATTAGAAGGTGTCACGACCCAAATTTCCACCCTTTGGGCCGTGACTGCGCCTAACGTTGAACCCGCTAGGCCAACTAATGTATAACTTGCAATAGCAATTTAGAATCATTTAATGCTGAACGAAACGATAGTTCGTCACTTTCAACAAGTTCCCAACAGAATCCTGTAAGCATTTCTTACTAAAATTAACGAAACTTTAACGATGCGGAGAATAAAGACATGACAAACATGAAGTAACGTAAAACTTCCCACAATAGTAACTCTCAAAACTTTACTGAGCCTTCCAAATCACTTCAATTGTTTCACAGCAGAGAAAT
>ML246741.1:9967-20026 GCA_005239495.1 Nicotiana undulata
TCCCCCCCCCCCCAAACCCTAAATTCCTTCCTCTCATTTCTCTATTCTCTCCTCGCGTTGCACATCTCTCTCATCTCTCAAACTCTCTTTGCTAACCTAAGCTCTTACTGGCCGTCACTCGCCGGTAACTATGGTGGTCTTACCACCATCCCAGCCCCCATGGCTCCTTCCTATGCCGGGTTACTGCTGCCTTGAGGTCCTCAAAGGAACCAGAGGCGGTTGAACTCACCTCCATGGCTTTTCATGTCATTCTCAGGCCGTTCATGGCTGTCCGAGTAAGATCTTGTCATCTCCAGCTAGAACCTGTGGTTTCTAAACCGATTCTTTTCCTCTTTGGGTTATCTCTCAGAAACCCTAACTATTAGCTCTTGATTCCTTGGATCTATGATAGATCTAGGTATATTCTGCGTTATTTTGCTATTTTTCCTTAAAAGGTTTTCCGATTTTTCTAAAACGACTCTTCATATTCAAACTAGGGTTCTTAACCTCTTTTCAAAAATGATTTTTTCTTCTGATTTTAGTATTATTCTGTCAAACTAATTCATATGTATTTTCCTTAATTAGAATTTTTGGACCTGGACTTAATTACATGCTCTATGCCTGTACTATAGTTATGATATTTCCTTATGTGTGATATCATCCTTACATGGTTTCCTTCCTTATTTATCTGCCTATTATCGTTTGAGTCTAACTCCTTGATTAAAGGGAGTACTTATACTGATTTCATTCTAATTGGTACATAGTTCCATAATTACTGTTGAACTATGATTCTTGCCTTATTTGCTACCTGTTTTCAAACTATAAATACATTTTTCTTTCATTAACACACACAAGAACACTTTGGTTCAAAATCTCTCTCTCACACTCAAACTTTCTGATCTCCTTCTGTGCTACTTACTATTGCTCTAAGTCAGATGTCTGTAAGCCAAGGCTGATTGCTATATTCTCTGGTTCTTCACTATGTGTTTACTATCTTCTATACTGGTATGTCTTGATTTCGATTTAAGTCCCAAAAACAACATGTTTCTTTTACTACTTCAATTCATCCTATTTCTAGTCTGCTTTCACCTGTGGTTTTGTTGTTCAACATGCAACTAATATGTCTACTTTACTACTTTATCAGCATGCTTCTGAATATGACATCTCCCTTAGAATCAACATGCTTATGAAATGTTACTCCCCTTTTTTGTAGTATGTCTCAATATAGCTTTGTTCCCTTGTATACTTAACTAGTTTTAGTATGAACCTATCTTTGGCAAGACAACTTGTACCTTAAACTACCTGGTTCTCTGTTAGATCTGAAGTTCATGCTATACCCTCTTGAACCCCTCTTTTAAATGTTTCTGATCCTGTACCTATGTGTACATCTGCCTACTATGTGTTTACCATTATGTGCTCTACATGTCCCCAATCCCTATTACCCATGTATGAAGGTTTTGTGGTGCTGAACCTGTCTTGGTTCTGTGTTCTTTGGCATTGTTGAACCTACTCTGGTTATGTGTTTTGTTTATTGTTAGTTGGTTACCCCACTCCTTTCAAACTGTCTTATTGAATAACATCCTCTATTGTTTTTTACAAAAACTATTTCAAACAAGTCTCTATTCAAACTGTTTCCTACTCAAATCGTTTCAAAACTATGTAAAGCACTCTCACTCTACTCTTAGACCTTTAAGTTCTGCCCCCTAATGTGTGACTACTTAGGGACCCCTATAAGATCACTCTAAACTCTGATGCATTAGAGTTGGCTCTTCCACACTGCACTTACTCCATTATGGCTGTGAAATCTGGGTGTGAGCACTGCCCGAGATCCCTTGAGGTCCTTAGGGAACTCTGATACACCCGGATATTGAGAAAGGCTATGAAACAATCTGACATTGGGAGTTCTAGAAATCTAGGCCTATTTTGAGGCTCCCTATAGGGTAACTTCTTATTTTTCCTTATCTACCTATGTAATTTATCCAATATTGGTTTGTATTAACTATTGTAGACATATAGTAGGGATGGATAGTGAAAAGGGAAGGGTAGATATATAGGTTATGTATATCAAGGGTAGAAACCATGCTTTAGGTTTACATTTTCTGTATGCGCATTAGAACCCATGTTTAGGACCAATACATGCAAGCATATAATGAATTAGATACCATGCCTCCCTAGGTTTCATGTATACTGTTTTCAGCATCTCATTTTGACACTATCACTATCACTTAGAAATCCTGTCTCTAGGATAAATGACAACATTAATGTAAATTGTTACTTCTGCAATCATGTTTAATCATGTTGTAACCTACTGTGCACTTAGAAATCCTGCTTTAGGAATTCTGCATATAAATCATTTTGTATTTTTACGCGCATGTTAGATACCGTATTTTAAGATCTCAGTCATACCCGCTCATTTACACATAGTTAAAGTACTAATGCATGAAAGAGATATAAAACATACTCACCCCGTTTTAAACAAATTGGTAATAATCTTGCATCTCTTAATGCCTAGAACAACATGTCTTAGGTGAAATAACTTCTAAACTATTTCAATAATTCTGGTTACAACTGTAAACTATCCCACGCCTAGGCAAGCCTTAGGTAACCAATTCTTATAAAATTGAAAATTGTCTCTTTGTGTTTATTGTTTAATGCTTAACAGGCTTAAAATCAGTAGGCAACTGATTAGGGTCCCTGCTTCTGAACTTATAAAATAAAACATCATATCTTCTGTGCTTCGACATTCACCTAGACATGATGTCTTAGGGTCCTGCTAATAATATTATTTCCCCATTGTTTGTGTTTGAGTCGTGTTGTTTACATGCACTAACTGAGGAGGTAAACCTGATCCTCTTATTTGCTCTCTCCTGCTCTTATTTGCTAAAAGTCCTATGTGTTCTTGCTTGTCGCCTTAGTATTTTCTCCTTTAAACCTTAGGGGTCTGTTTAGAACCGACTATAAGTAAAGGTACTAAATTCCTCCGGGACTATTAAGAAGGGATGGGTAACATCACGCAATAGAGGTCGATAAATAAAACTTGTTTAAATAACCGCTAAGGGGTGGTAAAGGGTAGACATGGATATGATGACCAGTGCGCTAATGCCACGTGTAGCCCCTCTTCTGAGGAGTGATTACTGGGTATTGTACCGATGTGATCCTATAGGATAAACAACTTAGTACACCCTCCCCCTATTCCTTACATATATATCCATAGGTTATAAACCTTTAGACTTTAAATCTTTTAAACTTTAGCACATATGTGTGCTTAGAGTACAAATATTTTCAAAACCCTTTACTTGTTTAAATTCTAATTGCTTGTTTGCTACTTGCCTAAATTCACAAAGTTGTTTGACTAGAAACCACAGTTGTGGACTTTGAGGGGTACCTAACACCTTCCCCTCTAAGTAATTTAAAGCCCTTACCCAATCTCTGGTTAACTAATTAGTGTTGTGATGACCCTTAATTGGTGCCCTAACGCACCTTAACTCGTTAGGTGGCGACTCTTCAATTCCTTATATACCCCCTTCCCCATAAGGAAACGAGTTGTCCCGATAATTTCAAGAGCCCTGGTCGATCCGAAGGAGAAGGAAAAAAGAGGGTGCGACAGGATGTTCTGGCCTTAGCCAGTCAGTTCGTGAGATTGGATATTTCAGAGCCTTGCCGGGTATTAGCTTGTGTTGTTGCTCGGTCTTCTCTTTGTGATCGCATCAGAAAGCGTCGGTATGATAATCCCCACCTTCTGGTTCTTTAACCAATAGGCATGTCGCATAACATATGTACAGCAAACCACCCAAAATATACACCACGTGTGTGCCAGGATATAGTGTCACGAGTTCCACGGGCAACTACTGAATATACAATGACTACAATATATACAGGGTCTCAATCTGAATGAAATGGACAGAGAATATATCAAAAGAACTCTAGGGTGCTGCTAGGAAGTCGCCGGGAAAGTAGCTCACCGTGAAGTATGACCACGCTATCAATATCTAGCACCGGCCTGAAAATTAGACGTACCAGCCTCCGGACCTGTACATTCAAGTACAGAAAAGAAAAGAAAGTGCAGCATGAGTACATTTTAAATAAATATGTACCCAGTGAGTATCCCGCCTTAACTCGAAGAAGTAGTGACGAGAGGTCGACTCGATACTCACTAAGGTCCAGCAGTAATAACACATGATAGAATATAATGAAATACAGTAGGCATGTCAGGGAAATAAGCAACAAGTATATAGATCAAAAGCAGAAATCCAAACAATTGTTGAACTAAAAAATAAAGCCAATTCAAGGGTAAGACCACCAAACGAAACAATAATCACAAATTCTTAAATCCGCCGTGGCGTACGGCCCGCTCCAATAAGGTACCTTCTAAACTCTGCTGTGGCGTACGACACGATCCCACATATTTATCACATTTACCTTTCAACACTGCCGTGGTGTACGGCCCGATCCCACATATATTCAATTACTTTTTCAACACTGTCGTGGCGTACGGCCCGATCCCATATCTTACAATACTTACTTTTCATAACAAATTCATTGCCATTCAACACTTTTTCCATAAAGCCTCAGAGGAAATAACACTATGCAAAACATACTTTCATAGTACATATGGCGTCACAATGAATCATATAAAGCATTACAAGGAAAACATATCAGCCATTACGAGATAAGCATATAAGGCATTACGAGAAAGCATACAAGGCATGATGTGGGCCTAACTACCCGGACATAACAATAATAGCCGCTACGTACGGACTCTCGTCACTTGGCGCGTACGTAGCCCCCAAACAATTTACACATAGCATATACATCACCTATGGGGACAATTCCCTCTTACAAGGTTAGAAAGGAGACTCACCTCGTGTCGAATCTACCCCTCGGACCACAATTGCGCCCGAAACTCCGAACTCTACACCCGAGGACTCGCAACTAGCCAAAAGGTATACAATAACATCAATACATGCACAATGTGATAAATGATCTTATCTATTCAATAAAAGTTGCCATTCTTGAAGAATTTCAAAATTCCAACCCCGGTCCCGCATGATCAAATTCCGAAAATTCTAGAAGGNGATTTAGTAGTGAATTTAACTAGGAATTAATGTTAAAGCTAGAAGATTATGGGTTTTAACTTAGCTCTTACACTGGGTGGTCGTGGGAGGTGCTGCCCAAACTTGGATGCTCTCTAATGGAGGTTGATGGTGGGTAAAATGAAGAAAAACCCGTAATTTGGACATTTAAAAGGGGCTGGCAACAGTGATTTCCGCACCTGCGACATTGGGACCGCAGGTGCGGTCCCGCACCTCCAAGAAAATCATCGCCCCTGGGGAAAAGGGCCTGGGACCCTGGCATCGCACCTGCGGAGAAGGAGCCCACACCAGCGGTCCCGCTCCTGCGGAAAAAGGGCCGCGCCTGCGATAGCGGGTCGCACTTGCGAAGACTTGACCGCAGGGGCGCACTCGCACCTGCGACTGAGAGACTGCAGGTGCAGTCACACCATAAGCAGCCACACCAGTAGTGGATTTTGCTAGTTTTTGGTCCCGTGCGGGGTCCGGGAAGCACCTGGGCCCACCCGAGCCCCTGTCCAAATATACCAACAAGTCTGTATTCATGATACGGACGCGCTCGAACTCCTGGGACATGGAAAACAACAACGAAACTCAAAATTCAACCCCAAAACCAAATTGAATCAAATCTTAAGAACTTGAAACTCTAGAATTCACTTCAAGGCGCCGATTCGGCCTAAACTAATCCGAATGACTTCAAATTTTGCAGACAAGTTATAAATGACATGACGGAACTATTCCCGGTTTCAGAATTTCATTCAGACCTCGGGAACATAAAATCACCTTTCAAGCCAAATTTCAAATTCTTTAAAAATCCTCAAAACTTCATTAACTCCAATTTCCTCATTTTGATTCAAAACCAATCAAATCAAGTCCGTTTCTTACCAAATTTCACAGATAACTTAAATAAAACATATTGAACCTGTTCTGGGCTCCGAAATCATAATACGGGCCCAGCAGCATAGGTTTCACATCAAGGTTCATGTTCATAAGCCGTTAATATCTTCATAAAACAATTTTCTTTAAAAATTTATTTCTCGGACTTGGGTCCTCGGAATTCGATTCCGGGCATACGCCCAAGTCCCATATTTTCCTACGGACCTTCTGGGACTGTCGGATCACAGATCCGGGTCCGTTTACCAAAAATGTTGACCAAAGTCAACTTTATTCAATTAATTATCATAAGTTAAACTCTTAATCAAGTTTTCACATAAAGGCTTCCCGGCTCCGCGCTCGGGCTGCGCACGCACAACGAGGTGAGATTAACGGAGGATTTAGGGGCCTTAGAACATAGTCAAAATTAGATTCACATAAGATGACCCCTTTTTGGGCCATCACAATCTCCCCCTCTAAAACAAACATTCGTCCTCGAACGGACGTAGAATCGTACCTGAAGTGCCGAATAGATGTGGATACCTGCTCCGCATGTCCTCCTCGGACTCCCAAGTCGCCTCATCGACTGGTTGGCCCCTCCACTGGACCTTTACATCAAAAATTCTCTTAGACCTCAAATGGCGGTCCTGCCTATCAATAATAGCAACTGGCTCCTCCTCGAAGCCCAACTTCTCATCTAACTGAATAGTGCTGAAATCAATCACGTGAGAGAAATCGGCATGATATGTCCGGAGCATGGACACATGAAATACCGGATGAACTCTCGATAAGGCGGGAGGTAAAGCGAGCTCATAAGCAACCTCCACGACTCGCCTCAACACCTCGAAAGGGCCTATAAACCTGGGGCTCAGCTTGCCCTTCTTCCCGAATCTCATAACGCCCTTCATCGGCGAAATCTTCAACATAACCTTATCTCCCTCCATAAATGCCACATCACGCGCCCGCTGATTCGCGTAGCTCCTCTGCCTAGACTGTGCTATACGGAGCCTTTCCTGAATAATCTTCACCTTTTTCCAAGGCATCTCTCACCAGGTCGATACCATATAGCTTGGCCTCGCCAGGCTCAAACCACCCAATCGGAGAATGACATCGCCGACCATATAAAGCCTCGAATGGAGCCATCTCAATGCTGGACTGATAACTGTTATTGTATGCAAACTCCAAAGGCAAGAACTGGTCCCATTGACCGCCAAAATCAATCACACAAGCCCTGAGCATATCCTCCAAAATCTGAACTCTACGCTCTGATTGGCCATCAGTCTGAGGGTGAAATTCTGAACTGAGGTCTATTTGAGTACCCATCTCGCTGTGCAAAGCTCTCCAGAAGTGCGAGGTGAACTGAGGACCTTGATCTGATATAATGGACACCGGCACACCGTGCAACCAGACTATCTCCCGAACGTAAATCTGGGCCAGTCTCTCTGTAGTATAAGTAGTAGCCACAGGAATGAAATGCACCGACTTGGTCAGCCTATTCACAATGACCCAAACCGTGTCAACCTTCCGAAAGTCCGAGGCAACCCAACCACAAAATCCATGGTGATGCGCTCCCATTTCCACTCAGGAATGGGCATCTGCTGAAACAGGCCTCCTGGCCTCTGGTGCTCATACTTGACCTGCTGACAATTGAGACACCTAGCCACATACTGCACTATATCTTTCTTCATCCGCCTCCACCAGTAGTGTTGCTTCAAATCACGGTACATCTTCGTCGCACCCGGATGAACAGAATACCGAGAACTGTGGGCCTCTTCTAAAATTCTCTTCCTCAAGCCATCAATATTAGGAACACATAAACGGCCCTGGAGCCTCAAGACACCATCCTCGCCTAAAGTAACCTCCTTGGCCCTGCCTTGGACCACTGCATCCCGAAGCTCTGCAAGGCATGGATCATCAAACTGTTGGGCCTTAATCTCCCCCAACAATGAAGACTGAACAACTACATGAGCCAAAACTCGACGAGGCTCAGAAAGGTCCAATCTCACAAGGCGATTGGCCAAGGACTGAATGTCCAAGACTAAAGGTCTCTCCTCAGCTGCAATGTAGGCCAAGCTACCCATACTCGCTGCCCTCCTTCTCAAAGCATCTGCTACTACATTCGCCTTGCCCAGGTGATATAAAATAGTGAGATCATAATCTTTTAACAACTCAAGCAATCTTCGCTGCCTCAAGTTAAGGTCCCTCTGCTTAAGCAAGTACTGCAGGCTACGGTGGTCGGTGTAGACCTCACAAGATACACCATATAGATAATGCCGCCATATCTTCAAAGCATAAACAATCGTTGTCAACTCCAAATCGTGCACAGGGTAATTCTTTTCATGAACCTTCAGCTTTCGCGAAACATAAGCAACAACCATGCCATCCTGCATCAGCACACACCCCAACCCGACACGTGAAGCGTCGCAATACACAGTATACATCCCAGAATCGGAAGACGATGACAAAACTGGTGCTGAGGTTAAAGCTGGCTTGAGCTTATGAAAGCTCGCCTCACACTCGTCAGACCACCGAAACAAGGCATTCTTCTGAGTCAATCTTGTCAGTGGGGCTGCAATAGAGGAGAATCCCTCCACAAATCGGCGATAATAGCCTGCTAGGCCCAAGAAACTCCTGATCTTTGAAGCTGAAGTAGGACGCGGCCAACTCTGAACCGCCTCAATCTTCAGATGATCAACCTTGATACCTTCTCCGGATACCACATGCCCAAAAAATGCCACGAAATCTAACCAGAACTCGCACTTGGAGAACTTAGCATACAACTTCTGTTCCCGCAAGGTCTGGGGCACAACTCTCAAGTGCTGCTCATGCTCACCCAGGCTCCGCAAATAAATCAAGATGTCATGAATGAAGACGATGATGAAGGAATCAATATACGGTCTGACCCTATTCATCAAGTCCATGAATGATGCTGGGGCATTAGTCAAACCAAAGGACATCACCAGG
Organism: Nicotiana undulata; assembly: GCA_005239495.1. Classification (NCBI taxonomy): domain Eukaryota; kingdom Viridiplantae; phylum Streptophyta; class Magnoliopsida; order Solanales; family Solanaceae; genus Nicotiana; species Nicotiana undulata. The sequence continues at coordinate 18,853 of ML246741.1, forward strand.
AACTCATAATGGCCATATCTTGTACGAAATGCAGTCTTCAGAACATCTGAAGCCCGAATCCTAAGCTAATGATAACCCGATCTCAAGTCAACCTTGGAAAACACTCGAGCACCCTGTAACTAATCAATTAAATCATTGATGCGCGGCAGAGGATACTTATTCTTGATGGTCACTTTATTTAGCAGGCGATAGTCAATGCACATCCGCATAGACCCATCCTTCTTCTTCACAAATAAGACTGGAGTACCCCATGGCGATACACTCGGCCTGATGAAGCCCTTGGCCAACAACTCCTCAAGCTGCTCCTTCAACTCTTTCAACTCCTTAGGAGCCATATGATAAGGGGGAATGGAAATAAGCTAGGTATCTGGAGCCACATTAATACAGAAGTCAATATCTCGATCTGGAGGCATGCTTGGAAGATCCGAAGGAAACACATCCGGAAACTCTCGAACAACAGGTACAGAATCAATGGTAAGAGACTCGGCGGTGGTGTCCCGTACATAAGCAAGGTAAGCGAGACAACCCTTCTCGACCATACGCCGAGCCTTTATGAAGGAAATAACCCGGCTGGAGGCACTAATAGAAGAACCTCTCCATTCTAGTCTAGGTGACTCAGGCATGGCTAAAGTGACTGTCTTGGCATGGAAATCTAACACAACATGATAAGAAGATAGCCAATCCATGCCTAGGATAACCTCAAAATCAATCATATCCAGCAATAAAAGATCTGCTCTGGTATCGAAACCGCATAAAGTGACCACATAAGACCGGTAGACTCGGTCTACTACCACAGAATCACCCACAGGAGTGGACACATATATATGAGAACACAAGGACTCACGAGGGATATCCATAAAATGAGCAAATAGTACAAAAACATATGAATACGTGGATCCTGGATCAAATAGTACCGAAGCCTCCCTACCACGTACTGAGATAATACATGTGATCACGGTGTCTGAGGCCACTGCATCTGATCTGGCCGGAATGGCATAAAATCTGGTTGAGGCTCCTGAAGGCTGAACTCCCCTAGAGTGAACAGGAACTAACTGACCTCCTCCTGACTGGCCTCCCCCTCTAGGACGACCCCTGCCGACCTGTCCTCCACCTCGAGGCGGCCGGACTGCTGGTGCTGAACTCCTAGGCTGATAACTCTGCTGCACTGCCTTGC
>ML246741.1:20249-53470 GCA_005239495.1 Nicotiana undulata
AGAGTGAACAGGAACTAACTGACCTCCTCCTGACTGGCCTCCCCCTCTAGGACGACCCCTGCCGACCTGTCCTCCACCTCGAGGCGGCCGGACTGCTGGTGCTGAACTCCTAGGCTGATAACTCTGCTGCACTTCCTTGCCCCGATACCTGGGACAAAACCCCCACGTATGACCCGGCCCCCCACACTCGAAACAACCTGCTGGTGCTACAACCCGCTGCCCGAAAGAGAAAGAACCCTGAATAGCCGGAGAGCGGTGTGAACCCTCTGGTAAGGCACTGAAAGAGGAACTAGAGGGTCTCTGATGACTGGAATAACTGCTAGGTGCACCCTGGGTGGCTGGGGGACGATAAGAACGCTCTGGCATAGCGTAGAACTGAGGCCTCGCTGAAATACCCCTGGGAGGTAGTGGAGGTGCTGAATATGAAGGCCTACTGAACTAGTCGCCTCCGGGTTGACCTCTACCCCTAGCTGGAGCACCCTTGAAGTCACCTGTGAACCTGGCCCTCTTGTCCTGCTGACCTGGCTGACCCTGCTCCCTACTCCTCATACGGTAACCCTCAATTCGTCGAGTTATCTCGACTACAAGCTGGTATGGGGTACCCATCTCTACCTCTCTGGCCATAGAGGCCCTAATACCTGGATGCAAGCCTGCCACAAACCGCCGCACCCTCTCGGCATCACTAGGCAATATCATAAGGGCATGGCGAGACAACTCGGAAAATCTAGCCTCATAATCGGTCACTGACATCTGCCCATGCTCTAGTCGCTCAAACTGACCCCATAGCTCCTCCCTCTCAGAAGGTGGAATGTATCTGTCTACAAATAGCTGAGCGAAATGGTCCCAAGTGACAGGAGGAGAATCTGTTAGTCTGCTGAGAATATATGACTGCCATCACCTGCGAGCTCTGCCCTCTAACTGAAATGTGGTGAAATCCACTCCATAGGACTCCAAAATCCTCATGTTGTGCAGTCTGTCCCTGCACCTATCAATACAATCTTGAGCATCCTCTCCCCGCTCACCCTCGAAGACTGGAGGGCGAAGTCGGGTCCATCTATCCAACATCTTTTGCTGGTCACCCTCTGAAAAACTAGCCTGGGCTCTAGGGCTGCTACTACGGGCTGAACCCCTCCCACGGGTGGTGTGCCTGGGGTATGACGTGCTGCTGCTACCTGACCTATGGCCTGAGCGGTAGGAGTATGGACTCCCCCTCCGGCCTGAGAAGTAGCAGGGTCGGCTGGAAATAAACTAGCCTGAGACATAGTGTCCATGAATCTCAGCATACGGCCCATGACCTCCTGGAAGCCTGGCCCCGTCATGAAATCCACTGGAGCAGATGCTACTGGAGGCACCTCATCCTGCTCCTCCATAATAGGGTCCTCTGGTGGTGCCACTGGCGTAGCTCTGGGACGCCCTCATCCCCTGCCTCGAGCAGGTGCTCTACCCCTACCTCTAACCCGACCTTGGGCAGCCGGGGCAACGACCTCTCCCAGACCAGGAACATTGGATGCCCGCGTCCTCACCATCTGTGACAAAATAGAAGAATAAGTTTGAGTACATCATAGATTGCACGACATGATATGAATAAAGTGAAGTTTCCTAACACCCCATAGCCTCCTAAAGATAAGTACAGACGTCTCCGTACCGATCCGCAAGACTCTACTAGGCCTGCCCGTGACTCGTGAGACTTACGTGAACCTAGTGCTCTGATACCACGTTGTCACGACCCAAATCTCGATTCAGGTCGCGATGGCGCCGAACGGCGAGGTTATGCCAGCCAATAGAGAAATGCTAAGTGTTACCCTTCCCCGTTACGCAAATTCATCTTTTAACAAATTTTAAACAGATATAAACATGATAATGGCGGTGATGTGAACTAAAACTACAAGTGCGAAAATCAACCAATAGGCATGTCGCATAACATATGTACAACAAACCACCCAAAATATACACCACGTGTGTGCCAGGATATAGTGTCACGAGTGCCACGGGCAACTACTGAATATACAATGACTACAATATATACATGGTCTCAGTCTGAATGAAATGGACAGAGAATATAGCAAAAAAACTCCAGGGTGCTGCTAGGAAGTCGCCGGGAAAGTAGCTCACCGTGAAGTATGACCACGCTCACAATATCTAGCACTGGCCTGAAAATCAGACGTACCAGCCTCCGGACCTGTACAGTCAAGTACAAAAAAGAAAAGAAAGTGCAGCATGAGTACATTTTAAATAAATATGTACCCAGTGAGTATCCCACCTATACTCGAAGATGTAGTGACAAGAGGTAGACTCGATACTCAATAAGGTCCAGCAGTAATAACACATGATAGAATATAATGAAATACAGTAGGCATGTCAGGGAAATAAGCAACAAGTATATAGATCAAAAGCAGAAATCCAAACAATTGTTGAACTAAAAAATAAAGCACATTCAAGGGTAAGACCACCAAACGAAACAATAATCACAAATTCTTAAATCCGCCGTGGCGTACAGCCCGCTCCCATAAGGTACCTTCTAAACTCGCCGTGGCGTACGGCCCGATCCCATAGGTATCTCAAGTATTTCTCAACACTGCCGTGGCGTACGGCCCGATCCCATATATATATCACAATTACTTCTCAAAACTGTCGTGGCGCATGACCCGATCCCATATATATTCAATTACTTTCAACACTGCCGTGGCGTACGGCCTGATCCCATATATTTTACAATTTTTTTTCAACTCTGTCGTGGCGTACGTCCCGATCCCATATATTTATCACATTTACCTTTCAACACTGCCGTGGCGTACGGCTCGATCCCACATATATTCAATTACGTTTTCAACACTGTCGTGGCGTACGGCCCGATCCCATATCTTACAATACTTACTTTCCATAACAAATTCATTGCCATTCAACACTTTTTCCATAAAGACTCAGAGGAAATAACACTATGCAAAACATACTTTCACAGTACATATGGAGTCACAATGAATCATATAAAGCATTACAAGGAAAACATATCAGGCATTACGAGATAAGCATATAAGGCATTATGAGAAAGCATACAAGGCATGATGTGGGCCTAACTACCCGGACATAACAATAATAGCCGCTACGTACGGACTCTCGTCACTTGGCGCGTACGTAGCCCCCAAACAATTTACACATAGCATATACATCACCTATGGGGACAATTCCCTCTTACAAGGTTAGAAAGGAGACTCACCTCGTGTCGAATCTACCCCTCGGACCACAATTGCGCCCGAAACTCCGAACTCTACACCCGAGGACTCGCAACTAGCCAAAAGGTATACAATAACATCAATGCATGCACAATGTGATAAATTATCTTAGCGATTAAATAAAAGTCTCCATTCTTGAAGAATTTCCAAATTCTAACCCCGGTCCCGTATGATCAAATTCCGAAAATTCTCGAAGGGATCACTCACACATAGCCTAAGGATCATTAATGTGTGATTTCTACTTAAATTCATGGCCTAAAATGGATAATCACAAAATCCTTAAGAACCCTAAAATTACTACCTAATTCTATGATTTTTAGATGATTTAGTAGTGAATTTAACTAGGAATTAATGTTAAAGCTAGAAGATTATGGGGTTTAACTTACCTCTTACAGTGGGTGGTCGTGGGAGGTGCTGCCCAAACTTGGATGCTCTCTAATGGAGGTTGATGGTGGGTAAAATGAAGAAAAACCCGTAATTTGGACATTTAAAAGGGGCTGGCAACAGTGATTTCCGCACCTGCGACCTTGGGACCGCAGGTGCGGTCCCGCACCTGCGAGAAAATCACCGCCCCTGCGGAAAAGGGCTTGGGACCCTGGCATCGCACCTGCGGAGAAGGAGTCCGCACCAGTGGTCCCGCTCCTTCGGAAAATGGGTCACGCCAGCTATAGGGAGTCGCACCTGCTGGACCGCAGGTGCACACTCGCACCTGCGACTGAGAGACCGCAGGTGCGGTCACACCAGAAGCAGCCACACCAGCAGTGGATTTTGTTGGTTTTTGGTCCCGTGCGGGGTCTGGAAAGCACCTGGGCCCACCCGAGCCCCCATCCAAATATACCAACAAGTCTGTATTCATGATACAGACACGCTCGAACTCTCGGGACATGAAAAACAACAACGAAACTCAAAATTCAACCCCAAAACCAAATTGAATCAAAACTTAAGAACTTGAAACTCTAGAATTCACTTCAAGGGGCCGAACCGGCCTAAACTACTCGGAATAACTTCAAATTTTGCAGACAAGTTATAAATGACATGACGGAACTATTCCCGATCTCGGAATTTCATTCGAACCTCGGGAACATAAAATCACCTTTCAAGCCAAATTTCAAATTCTTTAAAAGTCCTCAAAACTTCATTCACTCCAATTTCCTCATTTTGATCTGAAACCAATCAAATCAAGTCCAATTCTTACCAAATTTCACAGATAACTTAAATAACATATTGAACCTGTTCCGGGCTATGAAATCATAATACGGGGCCGACAACACAGGTTTCACATCAAGGTTCATGTTCATAAATAAGCCTTTAATATCTTCATAAAACAATTTTCTTTAAAAATTCATTTCTCGGACTTGGATCCTCGGAATTCAATTCTGGGCATACACCCAAGTCCTATATTTTCCTACGGACCTTCCGGGAACGTTGGATAACGGATCCGGGTCTGTTTACCAAAAATGTTGACCAAAGTCAACTTTATTCAATTAATTATTATAAGTTAAACTCTTAATCAAGTTTTCACATAAAGGCTTCCCGGTTACGCGCCCGTGCTGCGCAGGCACAATGAGGTGATATTAACGGAGGCTTTCGGGGCCTCGGAACATAGTCAAAATAAGATTCACATAAGATGACCCCTTTTTGGGTCATCACAAAAGGTTTAGTGGAGGGGTTAGCCGGTCGAGGAGGCGACTTGGGAGACTGAGCAAGATATGCGCAGCCAATACCCTTATTTTTTCACAACTTTAAGTATGTCCTTATACTCGTTTGAGGACGAACGATTTCCTTAAGAGGAGGAGAATGTAACGACCAGGCCGGTCGTTTTGAGAGTTAGAGCTTTGATCCTCTAATAACTGCTTTCCCCACGTTTTTTTCTGCTATTGGAACTTGCTGGAGTGATTAGTTATGGAATTCAGAGAGTTTTGGGACACATAGTCCCCAAGTATGAGTTTAAGCCTTAGAAATAGGACCGCAGTCGGACTGTATGAAGACGGATCCGGAATGGAATCTCGTCGACTCTGTTAGCTCTGTTGAGTTATTTAAGGGTTAGGAGCGCGTCTGGAATGTATGTTGAGGGTTTGTAGTAGATTTAGGCTTGAATAAGAGAAAGTTTGATTTTCGGCGATTTCGGCCGATAGGAGAAATTTTGATATCGAGCTCGGAATTAAATTTTGAAAGTGGCTATAGGTTCTTAGTGTCATTTGTGACCTGTGAGTCAAATTTGAGGTCATTCAGACTAGGTTTGACGTGTTTCAGCATCGTTTGTAGATTTTGAAAAAATGCTAAGTTCTTAGGCTTACATGTTTAATTATCGTTTTTGGTGTTATTTGATGTGGGTCGAAGGCTCGACTAAGTTCACATGAGGTTATAGGACTGTTTGGTAGTTTTGGTTGAGGTCTCGGGGGCCTCGGGTGTGTATCGGATGCTCAACGGATGAGAATTTTGACTTAGGCAAATCTGAAGTTGCTGAACCTATTGTTTTCGCACCTATGGATCTTGGATCGTAAGTGCGGTGCCGCAGAAGCGGCTGAGTGAACCATAGAAGCGGGTTTGGACTTGCACATCTGGGACCACAGATGCGACTGAGTGACCGCAGATGCGGCCTAGTGACTGCAAATGCGGCCCCAGCCCATTAAGTGACTTTTCGCACCTTTGATGGCTTTTCCGCATGTGCGGCCCCATTAACCGCAGATGCGGAAATAGCTTGGAAGATATAGAAAATTCGAGGGTTTAAAATTTCATAACGTAAAAACCAAATTGGAGCTCGGTGGGAGACGATGTTTCGAGGGATTTTGAAGGAGAATCATTGGGTAACGAATTCTAACTCGATTTTGATCATAATACTAAAATCTATTGTTGTTTTTCTCTTATAGTTAAGGAATTTGAGGGTAAAAGTTTGAAAATGGGAGAAACGTTCTCCAATTTAAAATCCGAATTTTGAGTAAGATTTTGACGTCGAATTTTGATTATTTTAGTTCGAGTGTGCTCGTGAGTGATCGGGTGTTCATAATTTGTAAATTTTACCCGACTCGGAGGCGTGGGCCTGGGGGACTTTGTGGGACGATTTTCCTAATTTCGCATTTTAGCTTCGAATTAATTAGTTACTTAAAGTTATATTTACATTATGCAATTTATTTCAATAGATTTGGGCCATTTGGAGTCGGGTACTCGTGGCAAGAACGTGATTACAAGTTTATTTGAGTGGTCGAGATAAGTGGCTTGCCTAACCTTGTGTTGGGGACTTTCCCTTAGGTTGTTTTATATTGTTTGATGTGTGGGCGCCGTGTACGTGAGGTGACGAGTACATACACGGGCCGTTATTACAAAAATTCCATTTCTCCTTCATAAATTGATTTTCCTCCTATTATGTTGTATTAATATGTTAAACTATTTAGCTTAGATTAGAAAATCATTCTTACGTGTCTAATTGTCTACTTGATACTCTATGCACCATGCTTAGTTAGCTTACTGCTTTTCCCTACTTGTGATTAGATGAACTCTATAAATTGATGCCATACATATCATTTATCTTGCATCGCATATTTAAATTGGGACTACGGACGTATTCCGGGAGATCCCCCTGTACTGCATATTTAAATTGGGACTACAGACGTATTCTGGGAGATCCCCCAGCACTGCATATTTATTTTGAGACTAGGGACGTATTCTGGGAGATCCCCTTGTATTGCATAATCATCTGGAACTACGGGACGGTATCCTGGGAGTTTCCACCTAGTGTTTACCTTGTTCTGAGCTGAGGGCCCCCTTTTACTGTTAAGTTTTTGAATATTTTCTTTAACTGTTTACTGTAGAATATATTTTACTCATTAACTGTTTTAATTTGATTATATTTAATCTAGTAGGGCCTCAACCTGACCTCGTCACTACTTGACCGGGGTTAGGCTTGGCACTTACTGGGTACCAAATGTGGTGTACTCATGCCCTCTCCTTCACATGTTTTTGTGTGCAGATCCAGGTACGAGCTATCAGCTTCGTGGATAGTATTGCTGATGATTCTAGGAGACTGCAAGGTATTTCTGTGGCGTTCGCAAAATCCGTAGTGTCCCCTTCTATTATATCGTTTAGAGTTTCTTATGTACTTTCCGGACTTGATTAGAGCTATAATAGTTGTTAGAATCTTGTGACTATTTGTGACATTCCGGGTCATTGGGATGAATATTTTGTACATGCCGAGAGGCATCGTTAATGTTATTCAGATTATATTCTTATTTTCTTTACATATTGTGTTTTTAATTAAGTTTTATCCACAAGATTAGGCTTACCTAGTCGTAGAGACTAGTTGCCATCACGATACCTTTCGGAGGGCACATTGGGTCGTGACATGCGTGTATGTCAAATTAAATGGCACGGAAACACCCTTCATTGTTTTATCTCATCCGCACCAAGTATATGTATAACAGTACCAACCATGTAGAAGCAATGCGAATAACAGTAACAACAAAAAGTAGAAATAACATAGATAGCAGTAACAACAAAGTAGAAATAATACTGATAGTAGTAACAAATAAGGCAGAAGCATATGGATGACGATAACAGACAATGTAGGAGGTACATAAGCAACAATGAAAAATAAGGTAGGAGAACATGGGTTTCAATAACAAACAAGCTAGACTGTTTAGATAAAATAATGACAAACGAGCGGAGACATAGATATAAATATAACAAACAATAAAGAAAGCATGAATGTCACTAAGTAAACAGTTAGAAGGCATGGATAGAACAATAACAAATAAAATAGAAGGCAAAGCCGCAACAACAATAACAAGCAACATAGAATGTATAAGTGTAATCGATGACAACTGGGTATAAATACATGATTGCATAAAGGTAAGAAAATACAACATAAATCAAGTCTCTCATCCTTGCCTGCACGAAAACACCCTTCACGCCATGAACTCTTATCCTCACATCATAATATAATAACAATTGCATGTCATCACCTTTTGTGTTTACTCTCTTCCACTCATGATAACATAATAACAATGGCACGACATCATCCTTCATGCTTTTATTCTCATTCTCATATGATAAAGTAAAATAAGTCAATAGAACAACAACACTCTTCGTGCTTTACACTTTTCATCTCATAATAATATAAAAAATAATGGGCACGGTATCGCCCTCCGTGCTTTACACTCTTCTTCACCAAACACATATACATCAAAAACAAGCAAGGTAGGAAGTATGGATAACGTCCGGAAGAGTGGTTAAGCAAAATACACCATATGAATGACAACCACAACTCTTTCACCAATAGAAAATTTAATAGAATTCAAGAACCCCATTGTTCAAGTATCTCAACAAAGCACAACATGATATTTAACATAACTATGAGACCAAGAATGTTAAGAAAAATTGATATAGACATGTATTCGTGATTTAAGAGTATATTTATGACTGAATTTAGCACATCAACAGTTTCACAAAGAGTCCATTATATCTAATCAAGTTGTAGTAAGCTTAAGCATAGTCTTTAGCATTGAATTTGTGCTTATATTATCGTAGAAGTCACAAAACACATGTGGCAAGAAAATGACAAAGTTCATCAAGGCATAAAGAATCCTATAATTGACCCCGAGCATGGATAACCCTGGCACATGCATATATGCTCATCACCTTGCATATACATCACTCATGCATGTATCAAACAATATCATTTTATTAGAAAAATATTTCTCAACAAATAGGCAAGACACTTACCTTAAACAAGCGAAATCAATACACAAGAAGTGCCATCCCACACGAATCAACCTCCGAACGACTCGAAACTAGCCAAAAGCAACTCAAAAATATCTAATAATTTAATAGGGATCGAACCTAAAAGATAAAGGTCAATTCTTTAATTAAATACTCAAAGTCAACCTGGGCCCACAAATCCAACCATACTAATTTCACTCAAATCCAACTCCAATTCGATGTACAAAACTCAATTATTTACACTTAAAAACATTTGACAAAAAATCCCAATTTCTCTTTTAGATTCATAATCAAAATGCGAAAATCGAATTGGATCATGTAAAATAATCAAATCGCACTAAACAAATACCCCAATTCAAGGACATGATCAATTAGATTGTTGGAGGCTACACCTAGAGCTATATGTGGATAAAGAGAATGTTAATCGAGGTGAGAAGTATAATAAGCAGAATAATGAAAATACAAAGCCTTTGATGATTTGTCAAGTAAAAAAATTGTGGGCAATGCTACTGGTAAGTCAAAAGAACAATGGAAAGAGGTTAGGGACAATAGAGGTAGGAATGGGATAAAGCAAAATGCAGATCAAATCAACAAAGGGAAAGAAATGGTCCAAGCTCAACAGAGGGGTAATCAGCAAAATAATGGAGTCAACATAGATGGGAATGCAGGACAAAAATCTGGTGATGAAAGGAATGCTGGAAAACAATTAGTTCCAGTGGCCAATGAAGCTAATTAACACTTTCAAGTAGCCAATAAGTTTGCAGCCTTAGAAGAGGTTGATGAAGAGAATGATTCCAACAATCATTTGGCAATACTAGAAGTACAACCCAGCCCTACAAGTCCAGCTACTGGAAACAAAGGAGGCACTCAACAACATACAAAAAGTCCTATCACTAATGCAGCAAACCAGAATCCTACAGCCCCAGGCTTTAATTCTCCTAAAGGAACGGGCAAGCAAACACTTAAGAATAAGGAATCAACAGCACAGTGGGTAGAAAGGACTTTCAAGGCCAAGACAGGTGATAGAAATTTGGGAGGTCAGGACACCCCATCACATGATACTTTAGTGGACAAGAAATTGACCAAAGAAGCTCAACAAACTGGAACAAAATTTCCTACTGTTAAGGAAAGAGTTCAATGGAAGGGAGGCAGATTATGGTAAGATCAAAGAAAATACTACTCAGATGAAGATGGGGTACCAGAAGGGGCACCATGTGATGAAGAACCAATTGTGGCAGAACAAGAAGTAGAAGAGGAGAGTGCAAAGGGGGATCTCATTTCCATAACTTATGCAACCAGATTTATTAAGGGAAATGAGGATTCAATTGTGTAGCAAAAAGAAGTGCAAGAGGACAGAGACAAAGATGGAACTAATGGTGAAATGAAAGCAGGAAAAGAAGATGAGGCTATTGATCCACGTGGTACAGGAGAAGCTAGTGGTACAAAGAAGCTAGAAACAAGGGCAAAGACTCCAATGAAGCAGAAAGATAAAGACACTTGGAGAATGCTTCAGTGCAACCAACTCAGTTGAAACTATTGAAGAAAGCAGAGGACCAAGCCTTGATACAAACAAAGCACAATGCAGAGCTTGTAGATGCAATGGATGACACTGAAGTAAGGGAAACATATGATGACATTGGTAGATCAGGAAGAGATATGGACCAAGAAACAACTACTCAGATCTTCCTAGATGTAGCAAGGAAAGCTGATTTATCACAAGACACATAGAAAGAACAAAGTCGGCAGCAAAAGGAAGAAAGAAATAGCAAAAGGACACAAACACTGCTCCTACAGTTGGTGTACAAACAAGGAGAACATTAATCAAATATAGTAACTATTGATGGATGCCCTCATATGGAATATAAGGTCAGTCAACACGCAACAAGATTTTGAAAGGCTGATTAAAATGCATAGGCAAAAGCAATATGGATTCATTGGCCTGATGGAACCTAAGCAACAAGCCAAAAACTAGATAGATACAGGAGAAAAATTGGTTTTTCCCAGGCAATATCAAATGTGTCAAACAAGATTTGCGCTTTTATAAATGAAATATTTGAGGTGACTGTAATGTACAATCTGGTACAACAGTTGACCCTAAAACTACTTCATACAGAAACTCATGTGGAGCTAGTGTTGACACTGGTATATGCCAAATCTGATGCAATACAAAGAATAGAATTATGGGACTCAATGTATGCTATGGCAGGTGATGTGTCAGTTCCATGGTTAGTAGGAGGTGACTTTAATGTCATTTGGGATGAAGAGGAAATATTTGGGGGACTGCCAGTATCCCTAAATGAAATAGATGATTTCAGACATTGTGTCAACACATGCAATCTTAATGATCTTGGATTCAAAGGCAGCATCTTCACCTGGTGGAATGGAAGAGCAGAAGATGATTGCATTTTAAAATATTGGACAGATGTTTGGCAAATGCTGAATTTCAAAAAGCTTTTCCAGGGATTGAAGTAACTCACCTGCCCAAGATAGGATCAGACCATTGCCCCATGCAATTGAACTGTGACATAGGAAAACCTCCAGTGAAGAAACCATTCAGATTCTTGAATTTTTGGACAGAACATGAGACATTCAAAGAAACTGTGAAGAAGAACTGGAATGCAGACTTCCATGCTAATCATTTCACCTTATTTAAGCACAAGTTGAAGAAGGTTAAAAAGTCATTATCAGTGTGGAGTATAGCCACATTTGGAGACATATTTCAGAAGATAGCTAGCCTTGAAGAGGTTGCTATGGTGCATGAAGCATATTTTGAAGCAAATCCCACGAAAATGAACAGAGAAAGGCTTAAGAAAGTGCAGGCTGAACTGATCAAAGTGTTGGCTTTAGAAGAGAAATTTTGGAGACAGAAAGCTGGAATAAAGTGGTTCATGGATGGAGAAGTTAAAGGTAGAAGAAAGAAGCTGCAATTAAATAGGATTCAAAACAGTGAAGGAGATTGGATTGAGGAGGATGAGGAAATAGCTGAGGAAGTAGTAAAGTTTTATGAGGATCAATTCAAGGAAACCACAGTTCCTACTTCCTTTAAGATTTTAAATCATGTTCCTACATTGATAGAGATAGATCAGAATTCAAAACTGACAATGCAGCCAATTAAAGATGTGGTTAAAAGAGTAGTATTTGGCCTAAATGGAGACAGTGCAGGTGGACCAGATGGGTTCACAGGTAAATTCTATCAATCATTCTGGGAGATAATAGGTGATGACCTATATGAAATGGTAAGAGCTTTCTTCAATGAACATGAATTGCCTAAATTCATAACTCATACCAATTTGGTTTTATTACCAAAGAAGAAGGAGGTGGTTACATTCTCTGATCTTAGGCCCATAAGCCTAAGCAATTTCAGCAACAAAGTTATCTCAAGAGTACTTCATGAGAGAATTGTTGAATTGTTACCTATTTTGATATCTGAGGAACAAGCAGGATTTGTAAAAGGAAGGAGCACTGTGGAAAACATCTTGTTAACACAGGATATTATAACTGACATCAGGCTTAGAACAAAAGCTGGACCAAATGTGGTAATGAAACTTGACTTGACAAAGGCATACGACATGTTGTCGTGGTTATTCTTGACCAAGGTTCTATGAAAAATGGGATTCGAAGAGAGGTTCATTGGCATGGTTTTTGGGATTGTCTCTAACAATTGGTACTCAGTCCTTATCAATGGGCAATCACATGGCTTTCTCAAGTCAACGAGGGGAGTTAAACAAGGAGATCCGCTATCTCCAACCTTGTTCATTCTTGCTGCAGAAGCACTATCGAGGGGTTAAATACATTACACATGAACCCATACTTATGTGGGTTTGGTCTGCCAAAATGGAGCTCAAAGAGAAACCATTTAGCATATGCGTATGACACAATTATATTTTTCTCATCTGATGATACCTCCCTACAACTAATTATGGAAGTTCTGGCAGCATATGAGAAGGCATCAGGAAAGTTAGTGAATAAAGACAAATCTGAAGTATATCTACATCACTTAACTGACATTGAAGTAGGACACAATGTGGAAACAATTACTGGGATCAAAAGACATGAGTTCCCAATTTTTTACTTAGGCTGCCCCATTTTCTATGTTAGAAGGAAACTTGATTACTACCAAGGGCTAATTACTAAGATAATGGACAAACTACAATCATGGAAAGGGAAATTATTGTCCATTGGAGGTAGAGCTCTTTTGATAAGCATGTTCTGCAGAGCATGTCAATACACCTACTGTCAGTTGTCAATCCTCCAAACTCTGTAATCAACAGGTTACACAAAATGTTTGCACAATTTTTTTGGAGCAGCTCAATAGGGGGTACTAGAAGGCATTGGGCCTCGTGGAACTATGTGCATGCTAGTGGAAGAGGGAGGGATTCACTTCAGATCCCTTCATGATGTATCAAAGGCATTGTTCTCTAAACTGTGGTGGAACTATAGAACTAAGCCAAGTCTTTGGAGCTCATTTATGAGCCAAAATTACTGTAAAAAATTAAACACAGTTATAGTACCATGGAGGGATGGCTCACACATATGGAGAACGATGATTGAATGTAGGGATCTCATTGAGCATCAAATAGTCTGGCATCCAAAGATGGGATCATCTTTATTATGATTTGACAACTGGACAGGACTGGGGGCCTTATACTTCAATGTCCCTCAATACTTTGGAGTGGATGAAACAGTGCAAAATGTGTTTGATATGGTTGAGGAGGGGTTTTGGAATGTAGATAGACTTCTAGAGGTTCTTCCAGAAGAACTTGTCTTACACATAGTGGAAAAGATCAAGCCTCCAACAACACAAAATGTACTTGATGTACCCTACTAGATGCTGGAACCAAGAGGTCATTTCAGTGTGAAGACTGCATGGGAGTATTTGAGAATAAGAGATGAACCAAAAGCTTCTTTCAAGATGACCCAAATCTCTTTCTTCATGTGGAAAGTATGGAAAGGAAAACTTCCACTAGATGACTTTATGAGGAGATTAGGCTACCAGATGGCATCTAAATGTCGGTGTTGCATAGAACCAAAAGAAGAAACATTGCAACACCTATTCTTCAAATCTGATACAACAAGAATAGTGTGAAAATACTTCCTTACAAGAGATGGAATTGGATTGCAGGGCCTAAAAATGCACCAAGCAATTACAAAGTGTTGGACTGCAGAGGTATGCCACAGACTAAAACCAATCATGCAAGCACTACCTTCATGCATTATTTGGGAGCTTTGGAAGAGAAGGAATAGTATGAAATATGGGGATACAGTCAATGGGCAGAGTGATATATCAAGTGTCATCCACAATGCAAGCTCCTGTGAAAGTAAGAAAGTCGGGAATAGAAAATGTACCACACAAATGGTATGATTTGCTAACAAAGTTGGAGAAGTATACACCTAGGCTGAAGGTGAATAGAGTTCTTTGGGAATTTCCAAGAGAAGGGTGGCTGAAAGTAAATACTGATGGTGCATCAAGGAGAAATCCAGGGAGAAGTGAAATTGGATATTGTGTAAGAGATAAACAAGGTGATATTATTAAGGCAGTGGGGAAAGAAATACATGATGTAACAACCCGGCCGGTCGTTCCGTAGAATCTGCATTATTATTATTACTATTTTTGCCTTGTCATACATTGATTATACTGTTTAGGATGTGTTGGAGTCGGTTGGCTCGGGTTCCGAATGGTTGTAGTGGGAATTGAGACACTTCGTCTCTAAAAATAGCTTTATGGTTGGAAAAGTCAACTGGGAGTTGACTTATTGGTAAACGACCCCAGAATGCTGATTTTATGGCTGGGATCGCTTCGTTAGGCTTGAATTGGTGAAAGTTAGTTTTTGGCGATTCCGGTCGCCAGTGGAAAATAGGCTATCAGGGTCGGAATGAAATTCTGAAAGTTGGAACAGGTTCGTAATGGCATTTGGATATGTGTGCAGAATTTCAGGTCAATCGGATGTGTTTTTGTTGGTTTCGGCATCGTTGGTGGAAATTAGGAATTTCAAAGTTCATAGGCTTGAATTTGATGTTATTTTGGGTGTTCCGAGGGTGCGACTAAGTTTGAATGAGACTATGTGATGTGTTGGTATGTTTGGTTGGGGTCCCGAGGGGCTCGAGACTGTTTTGAGTGGTTAACGGGGATTTTGGAAGATTTTTGCAGCTGTAGAATTTCTGGTGCTGTCATTTCTGCACCTGCGGATATTTGACCGCAGGTGCGAGTCGCAGGAGCGACCAGCAAGGTTGCAGGTGCGGGTTCTGAGGCCCTGGGAGGAAGAACGGCAGAAGCGGAGATCTGGCCGCATAAGAGGGCCGCAAATGCGACACTTGGGCCGTAGATGAGGGATTTGGTCCGTTTAATGAAAAACCCTAGAGCACAGGTGCGGACCGCAGGTGCGACAAAAAGGCCGTAGGTGCAAAAAGCCTGGGAAGAAAAGTATAAAAAGAGGACTTAGCGATTCTTAGTCTCCTTTTCACCTTTGTTATTGCGGATTCCGAGCTTTTGGAGGGTTATTGAAGAGGAAAACAATTGTTCTTCATTGAGGTAAGGTTTTTGGACTTCATAACTCGATTATATGTGATTAAAGACCTAATTAGTTGTGTTTAATTTGGAAAAATTAGTGGAAAAGGGAGAACTAGGGCTTGAGTTTAAGAGGCCTTCTAGGGGTCATTTGAGGAGTCATTTGGACTCTGATTTTAGTGTTCTTGATATGTATAGACTCGTAAGTGGATGAGGATCAGTTTGGTGTAAATTTATCGAGTTCCGAGATGTGGGCCCGGGGGTCGAGTTTCGCTAATTTCGGGAATTGTGCATAAAGTCGATATTTTTTGATTGAGTTTCATTTCCCTAGCATATTTTGATGTGAAAATCTGAACTTGATAGATTTGGAGTACTCGGAAGTTAATTCGAGGGCCAAGAGCGTTGTAGAGTAGCTTTTCGGGCTAGTTTGAGGTATGTAATGTCTTTAAATCCTGTCCTGAGGGTATGAAACCCCAGACTTTAAATCCTTTCACTGTTTTGGAGTGAAGCACACACTAGATGACGAGTGTGGGGCGTATACGAATTGGAAATTTTGAAAGTGGTTCCTTCTAAGGAAACTATTGAGTTGCTAGACTGCTTTAAATCATATGTTTAATAGTATTACTATATTTTTGATATATTTGGGTTGTAAGCCACGTTTTGGGCCTAGTGCCGATCTGTTTAAACCCCCTATGGGGGCTATTTTCTGATATTCCTCACGTAATAATCATGATTTTACACTCAGTCCTTCTTGTTAAACAGTTTGACACTCAGATTTATTGGTATTATCATTTCCTTTATGGCCGAGTGGAATGCTGAGAGTGTCTGACTGAGTGAGGCCGAGGGCCAATATTGTGAGGATATTTATGATATGAGAGAGGCCGAGTGCCTGAGTGATGATTGCCATGTATTGGCTGTTTATAGCGCTTGGGCTGTAGGAGCCCCTCCGAAGTTTGTACACACCCCCAGTGAGCGCAGGTACCTACTCAGTGCGAGTGTGGAGTGCCGGGTGACGAGTGATTGGGAGGTATGAGTGACTGTGAGGTGCTGAGTGACTGATACTGAGTGACTGATACTGAGTGATGGTGAGGTGCTGAGTGACTATTTATGAGTGATGATTTTTCCCGAGGGGCGGTTTATGATTATATTTTTGCTGAGTTATGATTACGATTCATTTCATCCTTTTATTCTGATATTTTTTGAATTTTACAGAGAAAGATTGGAAAATATACTTGTTCAAGGGAGTTTTACGGGAATTGGTTTTCAAACATATGTACCAAATGTATACTTTATTAAGACTCAATATTTTACTATTTGTGAATTAGTGTTTTGTTACTGTGTGTTTCTTATCTTCAGACTTGACTTAATTTCAATACTATTGAGTTGGCGTACTCATCATTAATCCCTGCACCTCTTTGTGCAGATCCAGGTACTAGTTCTGAGTCCGTAAGGCGTGAGCTTCGGGATTTCGAGGTAGTTGTCCAACGTCTACAACTTCTCCATTTCCCTTCCTTCTTTCATTAGTATTTAGTATTTTGTTCCGAGACATTGTTTTATGACATTAGCAGTGTTAGTATTATTCTTAGATGCTCGTGATTAGTTGACTCCAGTTCTGGGGAATGGTTTTAGATTGTTAGATTATATTACGTTCTGGTAAAGACATAGAAGATTTTATACTTGCTATTAATGATTTTGGTAAATTTTATTAAAGGAATTGTGTAATTATGTGATAGTGGCTAGCCTAGTTCCACGATAGGCGCCATCACGACCAGTTAGGATTTGGGGTCGTGACAAGTTGGTACCAGAGCTCCAGGTTACATAGGACTCAACGGTCATGAGCAGGTTTAGTACAGTCTTGCGGATCGGTACGGAGACGTCTATATTTATCTTCGAGAGGCTACAAAACTTTTAGGAAGAATCTCATTTTCTTGAACTTTGTCGTGCCATTCTATTGATTCTAGAAATCTAAACTTCTGTAGTATCATTCTCTCACAGATGGTGAGGACAAGCGCTATGGATCAGGGTGACCAGACACCAACTGGACCCACGAGAGGTTGGGGTCATGGTGGAGTTAGGGGACCAGCCCGTACAATAGTCGGGACAGTACCAGTCGATCCCCCTACTATTCATGATCAGGTTCCCGCTGCGGGTGGTCCAGTGGGACAGGCTCAGGCACCGGCAGGGTCCATCGTTATTCCGAGTCTTCAGGAGACCCTGGCTCAGACCTTGACAGTGTGTACTAGTTTGGCTTAGGCAGTTGCTATGTCTACTACTGCTGCTAAATCTCAGGCCGGGGGAGGCACTCAGACTCCAGCTGCCCGGACACCTGAGCAGGTTGTACAAGATTTTCAGGCACCGGGGGCAGTCCCAGCTCAGCTGGTTGTCCCAGTTCAGAACTATGTGATCCCAGCCATGCCCGAGAATGAGCAGCGCAGGTGGAGAGGTTCAGTAGACTTCAGCCTTCTACTTTAAGCGGCATAAAGGGCGAGGATGCCCAAGGTTTTTTGGATAAGTGTCAGAGGATACTCCGCCTTGCTGGGATTTTGGAGACCAGTGGGGTCTCGTTTGCTAGATTTCAGTTTGCTGGTGCTGCCTTCACTTGGTGGGAGGCATTTGAGAGGCGTAGGCCGGTTGGTTCAGCATCCCTCACCTGGAAGCAGTTCTCCATGATCCTTTTGGAGAAGTATGTTCCTCAGTCCCACATAGAGGAGCAGCGTATGCAGTTTGAGCAGTTGCGCCAGGGAGAGTTGTCAGTTACACAGTACGAGATGCGATTTTCTAAGTTGGCTCGATATGCTTCTGATTTAGTCCCTACTGATAGGGAGAGGATTAGGAGGTTTATAGATGGTCTCACGTATCATCTTCGGGTCATGATGACTAGGGACAAGGTGTTAGGTGCCACATTCGAGCAGGTTGTTGACATTGCTTGGGATATGGAGTTGGTTCGCAGGCAGGAGCATGAGGAGAGGGAGGCTAAGAGGCCTCAGGGATCAGGTAGCTTCAGTGGTGCCCCTTCCAGAGGGCAGTTTCAGTGCAGTAAAGGTCATCCATTTAGGCCTCCTCAGTCAGCTCGCCCAGCTTATAGTGGCGCATCTTCGGGGCAGGTTCCCCGTAGCTCTCATCTGGGACGTTCCTCCTTCATTGCCCTTCCAGCTCATTCCTCTAGAGCATCATCATTCTAGGGTTCTTCTATGCATGGTTCATCCGATGGCTATTCTAGTGGCAGGGGTTCCCTTCATCCCCCATCTCCAGCTTCAGGTAGTTGTTTTGAGTGTGGAGAGTTTGGGAATTTATGGAGGGAGTGTCCTCGTCGTCCTGGTAGTTCATCTCAGTAGAGGGTTCAGCCCTCGATATCAGCCCAAGTCACTTCACCACCTACCCAGGCAGCTAGGGGTGGTGGTTAGGCAGCTAGAGGCCGCCCTAGAGGGAGAAGTTGAGTAGGTGGAGGCCAGCCACGTATCTATGCACCTCCGGCTAGGCCTGAGGCTATGGCCTCCGATGCAGTGATTACAGGTATTATCTTAGTCTGTCACAGTGATGCTTTTGCTTTATTTGAACCTAGTTCCACATACTTTTATGTTTCGTCGTATTTTGCGCACTTTCTGAATATGCCCTGTGAGTCTTTAGTTACGTCTGTTCATGTGTCGACTCCGGTGGGTGATACTATTATTGTGGACCATGTGTATCGGTCATGTGTGATATCGATTGGGGGTCTGGAGACCCGAGTAGACTTGTTGTTGCTCAACATGGTTGATTTTGATGTGATAGTGGGCATGGATTGGTTATCCCTCATGTAATGCTATTCTTGATTATCACGCTAAGACTGTGACCCTGGCTATGCCCGGAGTTCCAAGAGTTGAGTGGAGAGGATCGATTGAGCATGTTCCTAGAAGAGTGATTTCTTATTTGAAAGCTCAGTGTATGTTGTAAAAAGGATGTGAATCTTAACTTGCTTTTGTGAGGGATGTTAGTAGTGAGACTCCTTCTGTTGATTCTGTTCATGTGGTCCTTGATTTTCCAGACGTATTCCCTGCAGACCTCCCAGGCATGCCACCTGACAAGGACATTGATTTTGGTATTGATTTGGTGCCAGGCACCCAGCCTATCTCTACTCCACCCTATCGTATGGCACCAGTGGAGTTGAATGATTTGAAAGAGAAGCTTCAGGAACTCTTAGATAAGGGCTTCATTCGGCCTATTGTGTCACCTTGGGGTGCACCGTTGTTGTTTGTAAAGAAAAAAGACGGTTCTATGCGCATGTGTATTGATTATCAGCAGCTAAACATGGTTACGGTGAAGAACCGATATCCTTTGCCCCGTATTGATGACTTGTTTGACCAGCTTCAGGGAGTTAGAGTGTTCTCTAAGATTGATTTGAGATCCGGGTATCATCAGCTGAAGATTCGGGATTCTGGTATCCCAAAGACTGCTTTCAGGACCAGATATGGTCATTATGAGTTCCTGGTCATGTCATTTGGGCTGACCAATTCCCCAGCCGCGTTCATGCATTTGATGAACATCGTGTTTTAGCCTTACCTTGATTCTTTCGTCATTGTGTTCATTGATGACATCCTGGTATATTCCCATAGCCAGGAGGAGCATGCTCAGCATTTGAGGGTTGTGTTGCAGAGGTTAAAGGAGGAGAAGCTTTATGCAAAATTCTCCAAGTGTGAGTTTTGGCTTGGTTCAATAGCTTTCTTGGGGAACATGGTGTCTAGTGAGGGTATTCAGGTTGATCCAAAGAAGATTGAGGCGGTGCAGAGTTTGCCCAGACCGTCCTCAGCTACAGATATTAGGAGTTTCCTTGGTCTGGCGGGATATTACCGTCGCTTTATGGAGGGATTCTCTTCTATTGCTTCATCCTTGACCAGATTGACTCAGAAGGGTGCTCCATTCAGATGGTCTGATGAGTGTGAGGAGAGCTTTCAAAAGCTCAAGTCAGCATTGACCACAACTCCGGTTTTGGTTTTGCCTACTGGTTCGGGTTCTTATACAGTCTACTGTGATGCTTCCAGAGTTGTCTTGGGAGCGGTACTGATGCAGGACGATAGGGTGATTGCCTACGCGTCTAGACAATTGAAGGTGCACGAGAAGAATTATCCAGTGCACGATCTTGAGTTAGTTGCCATCGTTCATGCCTTGAAAATTTGGCACCATTATTTGTATGGGGTGCAGTGTGTGATATTCACCGACCATCGTAGTTTGCAGTATCTACTGAAGCAGAAGGACTTGAATTTGCGTCAGAGGAGGTGGTTGGAGCTTCTCAAGGATTATGACCTGACTATTTTATATCATCTAGGGAAGACCAATGGAGTGGCCGATGCCCTGAGTCGCAGAGTAGAGAGTTTGGGGAGTCTAGCCTACCTATCAACAGTAGAGCGACCTTTAGCACTTGATGTTCAGGCTTTAGTGGGTCAGTTGGTGAGATTGGTTTCTTCACTGCCTCTGCGGGAATTAGCTAGTGTGGCTTCCCAGTCTTCTCTTTATGATCAGATTAGAGCACGCCAGTATGATGAACGGCACTTGTTAGTTCTTCAAGACAGGGTCCGTCGAGGTGATGCCAGGGATGTGACTATTGGTGATGATAGTGTTATGAAGATGCAGGGCCGTATTTGCGTGCCCAATGTGAATGGGCTTCAAGAGTTGCTATTAGTAGAGGCCCACACCTCGCGGTATTCCATCCATCCGGGTGCCGCGAAGATGTATCAGGATCTGAGACACCATTATTGGTGGAGGCAAATGAAGAGAGATATTGTTGATTATGTAGCATGGTGCCTCAACTGCCAGCATGTCAAGTATGAGCACCAGAGACCAGGTGGATTACTTCAGAGGTTAGATATTCCGGAGTGGAAGTGGGAGCAGATCACCATGGACTTTGTAGTTGGGCTTCCACGGACTTCGAAGTGTTTTGTTGCTATTTGGGTCATTGTGGATCGGCTGACCAAGTCCGCACTTCATTCCTGTCAGTATTACTTATACTTCGGAGCGGTTAGCTGGTATATATATCAGGGAGATTGTCCGATTGCATGGAGTTCCGGTTTTTATCATTTCTGACAGAGGTAATCAGTTCACATCTCCGTTTTGGAGGGCCGTGCAGATAGGTATGGGTACTCAGGTAGAGTTGAGCACAACATTTCATCCTTAGACCGACGGGCAGTCGGAGCGGACTATTCAGATTTTTGAGGAGATGTTGCGTGCCTGTGTGATTGATTTTGGGGGTTCATGGGACAAGTGTCTGCTACTCGCGGAGTTTGCATATAACAATAGCTACCATTCAAGTATTCTAATGGCCCCGTATGAGGCTTTATATGGTAGGAGGTGTAGATCTTTGGTTGGTTGGTTTGAGCCGGGTGAGGCTAGGCTATTGGGCACAGATTTGGTTCAGGATGCGTTGGAAAAGGTGAAGTTGATTCAGGAGCGACTTCGCACAACACAGTCTAGGCAGAAGAGTTACGCGGACCGGAAGGTCCGGGTGTGTGTCTTTCATGGAAGGTGATAAGGTACTGCTGAAGGTATAACCCATGAAGGGGGTTATGAGGTTCAGAAAGACGGGAAAGTTGAGTCCCCGGTTCATTGGGCCTTTTGAGGTGCTTCAGAAGATTGGAGGGGTGGCTTATAGACTTGACTTTCCACCCAACTTATCGAGTGTTCATCCAGTATTTGATGTGTCGATGCTCCGGAAGTATATTGGTGACCCGTCTCATGTTTTGGACTTCACCATTGTTCAGGTCGAGGGTGATATGCCATATGAGGTGGAGCCAGTGGCCATTTTGGGTCGTCAGTTCAAAGAGTTGAGGTCTAAGGATATAGCTTCAGTGAAGGTGCAGTGGAGAGGTCAGCCAGTGGAGGAGGCTACTTGGGGGACCGAGCGGGAGATGCGGAGCAGATATCCTCACTTGTTTGAGACTTCAGGTATGTTTCTAGACCCGTTCAAGGATGAACGTTTGTTTAAGAGGGGGAGAATGTAACGACCCAACCGGTCGTTTTGTAGAATCAACATTATTATTACTGTGTTTGCCTTTTCATACATTAACTATACTGTTTAGGATGTGTTGGAGTTGGTTGGCTCGGGTTCGGAATGGTTGTAGTGGGAATTGAGACACTTTTAGTCTCTAAAAATAGCTTTATGGTTGGAAAAGTCAACAGGGAGTTGACCTATTGGTAAACGACCTTGGAATGCTAATTTTATGGCTCGAATAGCTTCGTTAGGTGATTTGGGACTTAGGAGTGTGTTCGAAATATTTTTTGGATGTCCAGTGTAGAATTAGGCTTGAATTGGCGAAAGTTAGTTTTTGGCGATTCCGGTCGGCCGTGGAAAATAGGCTATCGGGGTCGGAATGAAATTCCAAAAGTTGTAACAGGTTCGTAAGGGCATTTTGGATATGTGTACAGAATTTCAGGTCAATCGGATGTGTTTTGGTTGGTTTCAGCATCGTTGGTGCAAGTTAGGAATTTCAAAGTTCATAGGCTTGAATTGGATGCTATTTTGGGTGTTCCGAGGGTGCGACTAAGTGTGAATGATACTATGTGATGTGTTGGTATGTTTGGTTGGGGTCTCGAGGGGCTCGGGGTGGTTTTGAGTGGTTAACAGGGAGTTTGGAAGATTTTTGCTGCTGCAGAATTTCTGGTGCTATCATTTCCCAGCCTGCGGATATTTGACTGCAGGTGAGAGTCGCAGGAGCAGCCAAAAAGGTCGCAGGTGCGGGTTCTGAGGCCCTGAGAGGAAGAACCACAGAAGCGAAGATCTGGCCGCATCTGCGGGCCGCAAGGGCGACACCTGGGCTGCAGATGCGTGATTTGGTCCATCTAATGAAAAACCGCAAGTGCGGTCCCCTAGAGCGCAGGTGCGGACCACAGGTACGACAAAAAGACCGCAGGTGCGAAATGCCTGGACAGAAAAGTATAAAAATAGGACTTAGCGATTTTTAGTCTCCTTTTCACCATTGTTATTGCGGATTCCAAGCTTTTGGAGGGTTTTTGAAGAGGAAAACAATTGTTCTTCATTGAGGTAAGGTTTTTGGACTCCATAACTCGACTATATGTGATTAAGGACCTAATAAGTAGTGTTTAATTGGGAAAAATCAGTGGAAAAAGGGGAACTAGGGATTGAGTTTAAGAGGCCTTCTAGGGGTGATTTGAGGGGTCATTTGGACTCCGATTTCAGTGTTCTTGATATGTATAGACTCGTGAGAGGATGAGGATCGGTTTGGTGTAAATGTATCGAGTTCCAAAACGTGGGCCCGGGGGTCGGGTTTCGCTAATTTCGGGAATTGTGCATAAAGTCGATATTTTTTTATTTAGTTTCATCTCCTTAGCAAATTTTGATGTGAAAAATCTGAACTTGATAGATTTGGAGCACTCGGAAGTTGATTCGAAGGGCAAGAGCGTTGCGGAGTAGCTTTTCGGGCTAGTTTGAGGTAACTAATGTCTTTAAATCCTGTCGTGAGGGTATGAAACCCCGGACTTTACATTCTTTCACTGTTTTGGAGTGACGCACACACTGGATGACGAGTGTGGGGCGTGCACGAATTGGGAATTTGGAAATTGGTTCCTTCTGAGGCAACTATTGAGTTGCTAGACTGCTTTAAATCATATGTTAAATAGTATTACTATGTTTTTGATATATTTGGGCTATAAGCCACGTTTGGGTCCTAGTTCCGATCTGTTTAAACACCCTTGGGGCTATTTTCTGATATTCCTCACGTAATAATCATGATTTTACACTCAGTACTTCTTGTTAAACTGTTTGACACTCAAATTTGTTGATATAATTGTCACACCTCCTTTTCACCACCCCCGGATTGATAGGGGGTAACAAGGGAGTTTTTTAATTAAAGTGACATTATTCAGTTTTGGAATTTATTATTAGTTTTCAGAGTCGCCACCCGGATTTTTGACGATGCTCCGGGACACCGTTTTGTTGAAATCCCAAACCGAGGAAATTTAGACTCTGTTTTAATTTGTCTGCGACCAGAAATCCGAGTAAGGAATTCTGTTAACCCGGGAGAAGGTGTTAGGCATTCCCGAGTTCCGTGGTTCTATCACGGTCGCTTAACTATTATTATTTGGCCTAAATTATCTGATTATTCACGCGCCTTAACCTATTATTTAAAGCTCTTTGAAATATAGCCGCTTTGACAATATGGATTAGTCTTGAAAACAAGTCACGAGAACGTGCAATTGTTATGCTTTTGAACGTATTACGATTACGCCACATGAAATGCACCCGTAACTGCAACACGTGATTTTATTATGATTTGGAGTTTGAAGTTGGGGACATGAGTTGTCACACCCGAGTGTAGATTATGTAGTGAAGACTATGGTCATGACGGTTTTAGAATGCCTATTTGAGGCGATACTCAATTATTCTCTAAGTATTGAATTTTTATCTGAAAGAGATAGTTTAGCTTTTCGGGGTATGCATATAAATCACTTTTGATGTTTTATGGATTTATCTTGGGACAAGTCACGATGGCGTGCACTAGTTATTTTTGGACACATCGCAATCGCGTCACATGAAATGCACCCGCGGTTGCTACGTGTGATTTTATTATTGTTTTAAGTTAGGTTCGGGGGCACGAGTTGCCACACCCGAGTGTAGGTTATGTATGGTCATGACTATGGTCGTGACAGTTGAAAATGCTTATTTGAAGCAATATTGGATTATTCATTAAATTTTATAATTGAATCTAAAGGAAGTGTCCTTTGTCACAACCCAAATCCTAATTCAAGTCGCGATGGCGCCCAACAGCGGGGTTAGGCAAGCCGATGTAACCTTTACTAAGTGATACCCTTCTCATTCGGTCAAACATATCAATAATTACCAGTCTAAAGCAACTAACATGATACTAGCCTTGAGTGAAGGTAAAAGCATAGTAAATACAAGGCCGAAATAAAACATATACATAGATATACAACCCAAAACCCAAAATATATACCGCGTGTGTGACAGGAACTAGTGTCACGAGTGTCACGGGCAACTACTGAATACACAAAGACTACAATATATACAGGGCCTCAGTCTAAAAGAAATAGAAAGAGAGTATAACAAAAGAAACTCCAGGGTGCTGTCAGGAAGTCGCCAGGAATGCAGCTCACCGTGAAGTATGACCACGCTATCAATATCTAGCACCGGCCTGAAAATCAGATGGACCAGCCTCCGGACCTGTACAATAAATTACAGAAAAGGAAAGAAAGTGCAGCATGAGTACATATATATAAATATGTACCCAGTGAGTATCACGTCTAAAACTCGAAGAAGTAGTGACGAGAGGTCGACTAGATACTCACTAAGGTCCAGCAACATAATGTAGAACAAGATAAGGCTAAAGCAATAGGCATGCGAAACAGTAAGCAGCAAGTATATGAACACATAATGTAACACAAGTAAGAGCACCAAGTACCAATTCCTCTTATTCAACAATACCTTGCCAATACTGTCATATGTGAACCAGACTCAAGTGTACATATAACGACAAAGACAAGACAATCGGCCGGAGTCATAAGGTAGGTCATAAGGACTGAGGTCATAAGCTCCCCACGACCGCGAATCATACCTGCGATTTGTGTACTGACTCGATAGTAATAAGCTCCCCACGATCGCACATCATGCCTGTGACTCGTGTGCTGACTCGATAGTAATAAGATCCCTACGATCGCGCATCCTGCCTGCGACTCGTGTGCTAACTCGATAGTAATAAGCTCCCCACGATCGCGCATCATGCCTGCGACTCGTGTGTTGACTCGATAATAGTAATATTTACATATAGGTACCTACGGGTACCGACTCGACCGTGAACTCAACAGGATTGTGTCAATATCATATCACTGATAGCCATTTAGGATTTACATCATCATATTTTTACTTCCCCCACGTCATTTCAACAATAAACACAATTTATAATACATGCAATGGTTCAATAAGGCACGAAATGGCATGCTCGTGGGTCCTACGGCTACCCGACATAGCAATATGGTCGCCACGTACGGACTCTCGTCACTTGGTACGTACGCGGCCCCCTCAACATGTACACATAGAAAACAAGGAACCTACAGGGACATTTTCCCCTTACAAGTTTGGAAAGGAGACTCACCTCGTGACGATATCACCCCTTGGGTCAAGGACGCGCCCGAATCTCCGAAATCTACACCCGAGGACTCGCAACTAGCCAAATATAGCATAATTGAATCAATGCTAAGCTAAAAAAAGGAGATTTAATAAGAAATCCTAAAATTTAGCATTCTTGAAGGTTTTTGAGATTTCGACCCCATGCCCCCGTTTTTGGATTTTAAAAATTCTCGAAGGAATGAATTACCCGAAGCCTAAGGATCGTAATTACATACTTTATTTAGGAATTCATGGCTAAAAAGGGATAATTCACTAATTATCAAAGACCTAGAATTTTCTACCCAATTTTCCCATGATTTGACATTTTAATAGGTAACCTGGTTAGATTTCCATAATAAATTCATGAAT
Source organism: Nicotiana undulata (assembly GCA_005239495.1). Taxonomy (NCBI): domain Eukaryota; kingdom Viridiplantae; phylum Streptophyta; class Magnoliopsida; order Solanales; family Solanaceae; genus Nicotiana; species Nicotiana undulata. The sequence goes on from ML246741.1 coordinate 47,176, forward strand.
TTAGGGTGGAAATTATACTAACCTTGAAGGACTTGAACTTGGACAGTTTTTCCCTAGATTTGAGGAGCTCTAATGGAGATTGGGCATTGAATAATGAAGAAGAAACTCGTAATTGGGCATTTAAATACTGCCCAGGAAAACCTTCACTGCGATCGCAGCATCAGGCCTGCGATCGCAGAGACCAAGCTGCCAGGCCACTGCGATCGCGGCTGAAGTTCTGCGATCGCGGAGAACAAATGTCCCTGGGCCCCAAACGACACTATGCGATCGCATAGATGGGGACTGCGATCGCGGAGAGTGGGGAGTTAGGCTTATGCGATCGCACGAGTGAGGTCTGCGATCGCAGAGAGTGGGGGAAGAGACTTATGCGATCGCAGGGTGATGTCTGCGATCGGAGAGAACTAAATTTAGCCCAGAAGAAATCCCTCTCTGCGATCGCAATCATCCCTCTGCGATCGCAGAGAAGGAAACCAGACAGGAATTTTCTGGTTTTTCTAACTTAGCTCTCGGGGGTCTAAAATACGCCCGAGCCCCCCCGGGACCCCGTCCAAAAGCACCGGCAAGTCTGTATTCATGATACGGACTCGCTCGAACTTTCGTAACATGAAAAACAACGACGGAACTCAAAAGTCAACCCCAAAACCAAATTAATCAAACTTAAGAACTTGGAAATTCTAGAATCCACTTCATTACGCTGAATGGGTCTATACTACTCGGAATGACCCCAAATTTTGCAGACAAGTCATAAATGACTATACGAAATTCCACTCGGACCACGATAGCATAAATTCACATCCCAACCCAAATTTAAAGGATAAGGAAAGCTTGATTTCCATTTCGGGCGCCGAAACGCTCCCGGGTCATCAGAAACTCGAGCCGAACATACGCCCAAGTCAAAAATCATCATATGAAGCTACTAGAGCTGACAGAACTCGATTCTGAGGTCGTTTGCTCAAAATGTTGACCGAAGTCAAACTTGGCCAAAAACGCCAGCCTTAAAGAACCAAGCTTTCCTTAACCATCCAATTCATTCCCAAATCCCGAACCACCCGCTCCCGCGAGTCATAAAGCACTAATAGCCGCTATGGAAGGTTTCATTTAAGGAAACGGGATCCAAACATGCAAAATGACCGTCTGGGTCATTACATTCTCCCCCTTTTAAACAAATGTTTGTCCCCGAACGGGACTAGAATCGTACCTGGAGTGCTGAATAGCTGTGGATATCTGCTCCGCACGTCCTGCTCGGACTCCCAAGTCGCCTCCTCAACTGGTTGGCCCCTCCACTGGACCTTAACCGCAAAAGCTGTGTTAGACCTCAACTGGCGGTCCTGCCTATCCACAATAGCCACCGACTCCTCCTCGTAGCCCAACTTCTCATCTAACTGGATAGTGTTGTAATCAACCACGTGCGAGAAGTCGGCGTGATACCTCCGAATCATGGATACGTGGAAAACCGGGTGGACTCCTGATAGGGCTGGAGGTAAAGCGAGCTCATAAGCAACCTCTCCAACCCGCTTCAACACCTCGAAAGGACCTATAAACTTGGGGCTCAGCTTGCCTTTCTTCCCAAATCTCATAATGCCCTTCATCGGCGAAACCTTCAACATAACCCTATCTCCTTCCATGAATGCTACATCACGCGCCCGCTGATCTGCGTAGCTCTTCTGCCTAGACTGTGTTGTACGGAGCCTTTCTTGAATAATCTTCACCTTTTCCAATGCATCCTCACCAGATCTGTACCATATAGCTTGGCCTCGCCAGGCTTAAACCACCCAATTGGAGAACGACATCGCCGACCATATAAAGCCTCGAATGGAGCCATCTCAATGCTGGACTGATAACTATTATTGTATGCAAACTCCGCTAAAGGAAATAATTGATCCCACTGACCCCCGAAATCAATCACACGGGCCCTGAGCATATCTTCCAGAATTTGAACTGTACTCTCTAACTGGCCATCTGTTTGAGGTTGAAATGCTGAACTGAGGTCTATCTGAGTACCCATCTCGCTATGCAAGGCTCTCCAGAAGTGCGAAGTGAACTGAGGACCTAGATCTGATATAATAGACACTGGCACACCGTGCAACCAGACTATCTCTCGAATGTAAATCTAAGCCAGCCTCTCTATAGTATAAGTAGTAGCCACAGGAATGAAATGTGCCGATTTGGTCAATCTATCCACGATGACCCAAACCGCATCAACCTTCCGCAAAGTCCGAGGTAACCCAACCACGAAGTCCATAGTGATACGCTCCCATTTCCACTGAGGAATGGGCATCTGCTGAAACAAGCCTCCTGGCCGCTGATGCTCGTACCTGACCTGCTGACAATTAAGACACCTAGCTACATGCTGAACAATGTCCTTCTTCATCCGCCTCCACCAGTAGTGCTGCTTCAAATCACGATACATTTTTGTTGCTCTTGGATGAATAGAATACCAAGAACTGTGCGCCTCCACTAGAATCCTCTCCCTCAGGCCGTCAACATCAGGAACACACAATCGACCCTGGAGTCGTAGAACACCATCCTCGCCTAAGGTAATCTCCTTGGCCCTGCCCTGGACCACTGTATCCCTAAGCTCTGCTAGGCGTGGATCATCAAACTATCGGGCCTTGATCTCTCCCAATAATGATGACTGAGCAACCACATGAGCCAAAACTTGACGAGGTTCTGAAAGGTACAATCTCACCAAACAGTTGGCCAAGGACTGAATGTCCCAGGCTAAAGGCCTCTCCTCAGCTGAGATGTAGGCCAAACTACCCATACTCGCTGCCCGCCTTCTCAAAGCATCCGCTACTACATTCGCCTTGCCCGGATGATACAGAATAGTGAGATCATAGTCCTTTAATAACTCAAGCCACCTTCGCTGCCTCAAATTAAGGTCCCTCTGCTTAAGCAAGTATTGCAGGCGTAGTCGTTATAGACCTCACAAGATACACCATACAAGTAATGCCGCCATATCTTCAAAGCATGAACAATCGCCGCCAACTCCAGATCGTACACAGGGTAATTCTTTTCATGAACCTTCAGCTGTCGTGAAGCATAAGAAATAACACTTCCCTCCTCCATCAACACACATCCCAACCCGACGCGTGAAGCGTCGCAGTACACTGTATACACTCCAGACTTAGAAGGCAATGATAAAACTAGTGCTGAAGTCAATGCTGATTTGAGCTTCTAAAAGATTGCCTCACAATCATCGGACCACTAAAATGGAACATTCTTCTGAGTCAATCTAGTCAATGGAGCGTCCATAGAAGAGAATCCCTCAACGAACTGACAGTAGTAACCTGCTAAACCCAGAAAACTACTGATCTCTGAAGCTGACATAAGACGTGGCCAACTCTAAACTACCTCAATCTTCTGCGGATCAACCTTGATACCCTCATCGGACACCACATGCCCCAGAAATGCCACAGACTCTAACCAAAACTCACACTTGGAGAACTTAGCATATATCTTCTGTTCTCGCAAGGTCTTAAGCACAACTCTCAACTGTTGCTCGTGCTCTCCCAGGCTCCGTGAGTAGATCAATATATCATCAATGAAAACAATAACGAATGAGTCGATATACGGCCTGAATACCCTATTCATCAAGTCCATAAATGCTGCAGGGGCATTAGTCAAGCCAAAGGACATCACTAAGAACTCATAGTGGCCATATCTGGTGCGAAATGCAGTATTCGGGACATCAGAAGCCCGAATCTTCAACTGGTGATAAACCGACCTCAGATCAATCTTAGAGAACACACGGGCACCCTGCAGCTGATCAAACAAATCATCAATGCGCGGCAGAGGATACTTGTTCTTGATGGTCACCTTATTCAACTAACGGTAGTCAATACACATCCGCATAGACCCATCCTTCTTCTTCGCAAATAGGGCTGGAGCACCCCACGGCGACATACTTGTCCTAATAAATCCCTTGGCCTACAACTCCTCAAGCTGCTCCTTCAGTTCCTTTAGCTACTTAGGGTCCATACGATAAGGAGGAATGGAAATAGGCTGAGTATCTGATGCCAGATCAATGCATAAATCTATATCTCGATCTGGAGGCATGCCTGGAAGATCTGCAGGAAACACATCTGGAAACTCCCAAACAACCGGCACTGAATCAAGGGTAGGAGACTTGGCGGTGGTGTCCTGCACATAAGCAAGGTAAGACAAACACCCTTTCTCGACCATGTCCCGAGCCTTCATAAAAGAAATGACCCTGCTGAATGCACTAACTGAAGAACCCCTCCACTCCAATCTCGGCGACTCAGGCATGGCTAACGTAACTGGATTGGCATGGAAATCCAACATAGCATGATAAGGAGATAGCCAATCTATGCCCAAAATAACCTCGAAATCAACCATATCAAGCAATAACAGGTCGGCCCTGGTCTCAAGCCCACAAAAAGTAATCACACAAGACCGGTAGACCCGGTCTACCACTACAGAGTCGCCCACAGGAGTGGATACATACAAGGGAGAACTCAAAGACTCACAAATAAAATCCATAGAATGGGCAAATAATGCTGAGATATATGAATATGTAGACCCTGGATCAAATAGCACTGAAGCCTCTTTACCGCAGACTGAAATAATACGTGTAATCACAGCGTCTGAGGCCATTGCATCTGCCCTGGCCAGAATAGCATAGAACCTGGCTGTAGCACCTGATGACTGAACTCCCCCAGGAAGAGCTGGAGCTGAATGACCCCCTCCTGACTAGCCTACCCCTCTAGGACGGCCCCTGCCAATCTGACCTCCACCTCTAGGTGGTCGAACTGTTGGTGCAGGACCCACAGGCTGGTGACTCTGTTGAATGGCCTTGCCCCTAAAGCGGGGGAAATTCCTCTTCACGTGGCCTAAGTCCCCACACTCGTAACATCTCAGATGTGACATACCCTGCTGGCCTGAAGAGTAAGAGTCCCGTATGGCTGGAGGACGGTAAGAGCGCTTTGGCATGGCACTGAACTGAGGCCTCACTGATACACCCCTGGGAGGAAATGGAGATTCTGAATATGAAGGCCTACTGAACTGACCTCTGCCCCTAGATGGAGCACCCCTGAAGTCACCTATGAATCTGGCCCTCTTATGTTGCCGACCCTGCTGACCTGATTGACCCTGCTCGCTGCTCCTCGTACGGTAACCCTCGATCCGTCGAGCTATCTCGGCTACCAGCTGAAATGGGGTACCCATCTCTACCTCTATAGCCATGGAGGTCCTGATACCTAGATGTAAGCCTGCCACAACCCGTCGCACCCTCTCAGCATCAGTGGGCAATATCATAAGGGCATGGCGGGATAACTCTGAAAACCTCGTCTCATAGTTAGTCACGGACAACTGCCCCTGCTCCAATCTCTCGAACTGACCTGGAAGCTCCTCCCTCTCAGATGGTGGAATGTATTTGTCAATAAATAACTGAATAAACTTCTCCCAAGTAACCGGTGGAGACCTTGCTGGCCTACTGAGTATATAAGACTACCACCAGCGACGAGCTCTGCCCTCAAGTTGGAAGGTCGTGAAATCTACCCCATGTGACTCTAGTATCCTCATGTTGTGTGATGAGTGGTCATTTTACCACTCATTTTAGCCTCATTATATTTTGTATTGTTAAATGATAACTTGAGGTCGTTTTTAGTGTGTAATTGCTCTATTTGCAGGAAAATGATGCCATGAAGTGGTTAAGGTCAAATTGGAGTGAAATTGAGCAAAAAGAGAGTAAAGAAGAGAAAAGAGGGGAGCAATGGCCGAATGCGATCGCATATGCAACATGCGAATCGCATTTCGAGCCCAGAAGATCGCATACCGCAACAGAAAGATGAGTCAAGTTTAATGAGTGAAATGCGGTCGAATATGCGATCGCATATCGCAAATGCGGTTCGCATTTGAGTCGCATCACCATCTGATGCCTGAAGCTACATTGTAAATGCGACGCACGAATGCGATCGCATATCACTAATGCGGACCGCATATCTCAAATGCGACGACCCTCTGGGACCTAGGGTTTTGATGTGCGACGGAAAGAGTGAAGATGCGAATCGCATCCCTGATATGCGACAGGGATGCGATCGCATATCAGCCCGACGGGGGTGTTTTTGTCCATTTTTCACTCGAATTTTTGGCCCTCTATAAAGCATACCTTTGCAACATCTTAGAGGGGGATTTTGGGGGGGATATTTCTTCAGCTTTGTAAATATATTTTGAGTAGAGAACAACAAGTTTTGAAGCTAGGGATTTGCACACACACTTGGGTCTTGAAGATTTCACCATTGTGGTTAAGGATTTCTTACCCATTTATGTTTAT
>ML246741.1:59890-70379 GCA_005239495.1 Nicotiana undulata
AAAAATTTGTTTATCCTAGTCTATTTATAGGGCAATTTTTAGGGTAGCATCTTTAGAGAATATACCTTATCTAATAGGCTGAAAATAGTACAGGTACAGCTGTCAAACCTTATCCTTTTGGACAACTGTACCTTCTTCTAGAACATTCTATTAATTCCAGCTTTTATCGTCTTTTAAAGTTACTGTTTAACCTCAAAAAATCTGATTTTCTAGTTCTAGAAAGTTCTTGGGTTGTTACACCCAAGATTCTCTCAATTAAAGTACTAAATTACCTCTTAAGGTCCCCAGAAACCTTTAGGTAACTGGGGTTAGGTTTACTTAGGGGTTGCTATTAACTCTAGTCGACTTATTAGAATTTCAAGTGAATCATTTAACTTAATCTTGATTAATTAGACTTAATTAGTCACTAAGACTAACTAATAGGAATAATTAAGTGTCATACTTAATTAAATATTTTGCCTTTGATTTTTTCTTAGGACATCAGTGTACATGCTTTATACTTACAGTCTTGATTAGACTCTTTAGAGGTAACAACAAACAGTAGAGGTACCCATATAGGCAAGAAAGTCAGTTTTGAGCTATTTCAAACTTAATAACATGGTTCTTAGCCTATTAGGTTCTCAACCAAAATTCAAATCCATTACTAAGTTTTGTAGACAAATATATCAACCAAGTGTAAGACAATGGGCAGGGATATTCATTTTAACATAGACAAGAAAGTATAAGTGATTTTCCTTAGGCCTATAAGTGGCAACAGTAACTTTGCATTCCATGTTTTACATAACTCAGACTGTTAACTTATAGCGGACAAGGTTCTATAAGGCAATTTCAAGGGAAGAGTACAATAGCTTAGGCAAGAGTCTCTCCTAAATGAAAGCGAACAGGATGTTCATGAGCACAAACTGGGCAAACATAAGCATGAAAAGTCAATGGAATTCACTCAACCAACACACAAGGAAGTTTTTTTTTTTTTAGGATTTCATGATTACATGACATATCAATAGGCAGATAGCATAACGATATGCTGCTAATGAATTCATTATAAAAGTTCAGGTCATGGGGATATATACACTCTTAAGAGTGTACAACATGCATGATTTTAGTCAAAACAAATAGGTCAAAGGTGTATTATGTTCTATGATGAAGATCATTTTTGTTTGATCGATTGCATGGTAAATCATTATAAATATGGGGATTTATATGACGTGGTGCAAAAAGTAAGCTTCTCAAATTGATACTAAGCACAATCTAAAGGCATGGTTTGATTAAGTTAGCTACATCTAATTAAGCATACACAAAATTATCAAAAGTCCTTTTTGTTAATGACAAAGGTTCAGCAAGACTTAGGTCATTTTTTATGACAAATGTTATCCAGTTAAGTTATGTAGTTGTTAACACAGATCAATCGGCAATACTAGAATAGTTAGAGATTGCTAGGAGAATCAATCATTTTAATCAAGGAGAACTAGAGAAACATAGTAGGAAATCACAAGCTTATTAACATATATCATGTACGAGAGGAAATCAACAGTGAAGACATTAGAAACACCAAGCGAACTCAAACAATTAGAGAATAAGGAGGGCTAGTGTTTACTGACCTTATTTTGAACAACAAATCAACAAAAGGACTTGTTTAGCCATTTTAGGAGACAAATTCAGACTTCTATCGATTGGTAAACTCAGAACAAATCAAACAAAATAAAGAGAATTTAGGAATTAATAGTGATGGTGGGTTGATGGGTGAAATCATAAATGGCAGAAGGAGAATCAATGAAGGATTTTACCTGGGCATGAGGACAAAAATCGACTGTTAACGGCTAGAATCTCGTGTCCATAGGTCACTGCTTTTGACATCTTAACATCAAATATTCATGATGAAATCTTGAGAAACTTTCATGCATGCTCCGATTTGATGAAGCATAAGGAACTCAGACGACTCGTGGTTGATCTTGTTAATCTTGCACGAATTAGTGCGAGGTATCGGAACTCAAGCAGATGAGAGGAAAGAGAATGAAGGAAGAAAGAGGGTGGCTGTGTCAAAGAGGGACGATTAGGGATTTCAGATTCTTAGATCTGAAATAAATCAGCATCGGTTGGTCTTTTGGGAAAACTAAGGGTGGGAAGTGGTTGAGGGTGAAGAGGAGATTGTAGGGTGAAATGTTTGTGGAGTTTGGTTAAGCTCCGCTGCCGGAGGAGATTTCCGGCCGGTGGAGCATGACGGAGGAATGGTGGAACTGCGGTGGGAGGTGGTGGTGCTAGGCGGAGGCCGGGGAGGTTAGAAATAAGGGATATAGACGGGTCTTTGAGGGGTGTTAGACTTAGAGTTGAGGGGGTTGGGGGGTAACGTTCGGACATATTTATATCTTAAGGCTGGGGAGTTCCCAGTCGTTCGATCTATTTTGATCAACGGCTGGGATTTACTCATTGAAACTAAACGGGGTCGTTTGGGTAGTAGGGTCTGGACTGGGTTATGGGGTAATTGGGTTGGGTCGTTTGTGTAGTGTATAGACTCGTTTTTGGGCCTGGGCATAGCCCAGATCCGATTTTTAATGTCTTCAGGTTAATTAACATCACTTAATGTAATTAATACCATCTCTAATTAAAACTAAAAATGTAACAACTGAATTTTGACTCTTTTTTATAGATTGATCAGTGAATTGATTTGAAGTAACACCAAAGAATTAATGTCACAATTTGTTAGAAAAATGATTCAACTAAGCAATTAGCTTATTAAAACTACTTTACACCCAATAATCGACATTCATTTGTTATTTAATTCAATTAATTATAAATAATAAATTTTTGATTCCTCAATAATGATGATGACCTAATTATGCAACTTAATAATTTTTAAAAGGTGAATTATGAATATGTAATGCAAAACGATTCACAAATATGCTAAAATTCAACAAAATTTATAAAATCAATTTATTTTATTGAATTTTGTAGGAGTATAGGGTGGGTGAAAAAATTACGTGCTCATAGCTGCCCCTCTTTGCTCGGAAACACGAAGAGTTTTCGGGCTAAGACAAAGTGAGAAGTTACGAACAACTTTAACCATTTGCATACTCCATTGTGAAGCGTTTTTGAAAAGTTTGACTGAACCCTGCTTCAAAGGTTGCCTACATATACTTGGCTATAAAGGAATCAGGTCAGGGTAGTTCTGGAAGTTTTGGTAGCTGGGACTACTGAGTAGCTATGGTTTCACTGCGGTTGCTGCTGTTACTGCTGATGATCTCCTTATTACACCAAAGTAGCAGAAATGGAGAAGACTAATCTAAACCTATCAACTATGAGTTACAAGAGTCCTATTTATTAGTTTGCTGAAGCCTGGTCTTGAATCTTGGATGCTTTTATACATACTTGATCTAGACCTTGATGCTTGTTAGTTGTAGGCGTTGGTTCAAACTTCTTTAGCATTTCAGGTCAAAAAGGGGTATGCGCCGCTTGTGACTTCAGTTTTTTCTTGAGCGGTCCATATCTTTTTCGTTTCCGTACCTTGGATTCAACCTTCTTTTTCCTCTTTTGTTTTATTATTTTGGATCGAAACTTCTTCTTTTGGTCGTCTCGAGTCCATTGTAATCTGCACAAAAATCCAAGAAAAAAACAAACGAAATTTTCTGCCCCAGTTTTCACTGGGCAAATTTCGTGAGTTATTGTAAACAAATATATACTACTTTATTATTGAAAGCGGTGAAAGGACGGGAGAAGTGCATCCGGGGTTATTGCAGACTAGAGAGTGGACACCCCATACCTCAAAGAAAGATTCACTAGGGTGGCAAACCCTATGCTGGGAAAGAAGTCAATTAGGGAATGTATACCCTTAATTGAAAAAGAAATTATCAATTAGGGAATGTATACCCTTAATCGGAAAAGAAAGCAACAATTAGGGAATGTTTACCCTTAATTGGAAAAGAAATTATCAATTAGGGAATGTATACCCTTAATTGGATAAGAAAACATCAATTAGGGAATGTATGCCCTTAATTGGATAAGAAAACATCAATTAGGGAATGTATACCCTTAATTGAAAAAGAAAACATCATTAGGGAATGTATACCCTTAATTGGCATCGACTAGGGAGCGTGTACACCCATGTCATAAAAAATAAAATCAATTAGGGAATGTGTACCCTTAATTGAAAAAGAAAACATCAATATAATTAGGGAATGTATACCCTTAATTGGCATCGACTAGGGAGCGTGTACACCCATGTCAGAAAAAGAAAATCAATTAGGGAATGTATACCCTTAATTGGCATCGACTAGGGAGCGTCTACACCCATGTCAGGAAAAGAAAATCAATTAGGGAATGTATACCCTTAATTGGAAAAGAAAATATCAATTAGGGAATGTATACCCTTAATTGGAAATGAAATCATCAATTAGGAAATGTATACCCTTAATTGAATAAGAAACATCAATTAGGGAATGTATACCCTTAATCGGATAAGAAAACATAAATTAGGGAATGTATACCCTTAATCGGAAAAGAAAACATCAATCAGGGAATGTATACCCTTAATTGGAAAAGAAATCAGCAATTAGGAAATGTATACCCTTAATTGGATAAGAAAACATCAACTAGGGAATGTATACCCTTAATTGGATAAGAAAACATCAATTAGGGAATGTATACCCTTAACTGGAAAAGAAAACATCAATTAGGGAATGTATACCCTTAATTGGATAAGAAAGCGTCAATTAGAGAATGTATACCCTTAATTGGCATCGACTAGGGAGCGTGTACTCCCATGTCGGAAAAGGCGTAGCTAGGGCCTGGAGACCCTATACCACTTTAGCTTTGAGCTGTTTTCAACACTTTTCTTTTTAATGGATGGGGGAAAGGATTTTGGAGAAAACTTCCCTTTTGGAGTTGTTGTTGCAGAGCTGCTTCTAGCTCTTGCGCCTTTGCACCTGCTTTTGCACGGTTGCTTTTGAGTTACACCTGTTTCTTATTTCAACAAAGAACAATTTGTTAGTTTCAAACGGTGGTTGGTTTTTCGGCCTTGATTATTTCAACTGTTTGATCTCGGCTCTGTTGACGAAGATCTCAACCACCTGCTTGCTTGCTTGCTGGTTGGGGATTGGGTTTCATCTCTAATCCCGGGGACCTTGGCTTTTCAGGTTTTACCATGGCGGTCGGTCACGTAGGACCCAATATTTGGCTTTACTTTGCCTTTGTAGGGGATATATGCACTCTTAAGAGTGTACAACATGCATGATTTTAGTCAAAACAAATAGGTCAAAGGCGTATTATATTCTATGATGAAGATCATTTTTTTTGATCGATTGCATGGTAAAGCATTATAAATATGGGGATTTATATGATGTGTTGCAGCAAGTAAGCTTCTTAAATTGATACTAAGCACAATCTAAAGGCATGGTTCGAATAAGTTAGCTACAGCTAATTAAGCATACACAAAATTATCAAAAGTCATTTTTGTTAATGACTAAGGTTCAGTAAGACTTAGGTCATTTATTATGACAAATGTTATCCAGTTAAGTTATGTAGTTGTTAACACAGATCAATCGGCAATACTAGAATAGTTAGAGATTGCTAGGAGAATCAATCATTTTAATCAAGGAGAACTACAGAAACATAGTAGGCAATCACAAGCTTATTAACATATATCATGTACAAGAGGAAATCAACAGTGAAGACATTAGAAACACCAAGCGAACTCAAACAATTAGAGAATAAGGAGGGCTAGTGTTTACTGACCTTCTTTTGAACAACAAATCAACAAAAGGACTTGTTTAGCCGTTTTAGGAGACAAATTCAGACTTCTATCGATGGGTAAACTCAGAACAAATCAAACAAAAGAAAGAGAAATTAGGAATTAATAGTGATGGTGAGTTGATGGGTGAAATCAGAAATGGCAGAAAGAGAATCAATGAAGGATTTTATCTGGGCATGAGGACAAAAATCGACTGTTAACAGCTAGAATCCCATGTCCATAGGGCACTGCTTTTGACATCTTAACATCAAGTATTCATGATGAAATCTTGAGAAACTTTCATGCATGCTCCGATTTGATGGAGCATACGGAACTCAAACGACTCGTGGTTGATCTTGTTAATCTTGCACAAATTAGTGCAAGGTATCGGAACTCAAGCAGATGAGAGGAAAGAGAATGAAGGAAGAAAGAGGGTGGTTGTGTCAAAGAGGGACGATTAGGGATTTCACATTCTTAGATCTGAAATAAATCGGCATCGGTTGGTCTTTTGGGAAAACTAAGGGTGGGAATTGGTTGAGGGCGAAGAGGAGATTGTAGGGTGAAATTTGGTGGATTTTTGTTAAGCTCTGCCGCCGGAAGTGATTTCCGGCCGACGGGGCACGGCGGAGGAATGGTGGAACTGCAGTGGGAGATGGTGGTGCTGGGCCGAGGCCGGGGAGGTTAGAGAGAAGGGAGAGAGACGGGTCTTTGAGGGGTGTTAGACTTAGAGTTGAGGGGGTGGGGGGGGTAACTTTCGGACATATTTATATCTTAAGGTTGGGGAGTTCCCAGCCGTTTGATCTATTTTGATCAACGGCTGGGATTTACTCATTGAAACTAAACGGGGTCGTTTGGGTAGTGTAGGGGTCTAGACCGGGTTATGGGGTAATTGGGATGGGTCGTTTGGGTAGTGTAGAGACTCGTTTTTGGTCCTCGGCATAGCTCAGATCCAATTTTTAATCTCTTAAGCTTAATTAACATCACTTAATGTAATTAATACCATCTCTAATTAAAACTAAAAATGTAACAACTAAATTTTGTCTCTTTTTTATAGATTGATCGGTGAATTGATTTGAAGTAACACCAAAGAATTAAGTTCACAATTTGTTAGAAAAATGATTCAACTAAGCAATTAGCTTATTAAAACTACATTACACCCAATAATCGACATTCATTTGTTATTTAATTCTATTAATTATAAATAATAAAGTTTTAATTCCTCGATAATGATGATGCACCTAATTATGCAACTTAATAATTTTAAAAAGGCGAATTATGAATATGTAATGCAAAATGATTCACAAATATGCTAAAATTCAACAAAATTTATAAAATTAATTTATTTTATTGAATTTTGTAGGAGTATAGGGTGGGTGAAAAAATTACGTGCTCACAAAAATCATTTCTTGAAATGAAATACTGTTTTGGGTCAAGAACCCTGTTTATTTATGGCCGAGTGGCATGTTGAGAGTGTCTGACTGAGTGAGGTCGAGGGCCAATATTGTGAAGATATTTATGATATGAGAGAGGCCGAGTGTCTGAGTGATGATTGCCATGTCTTGGCTGTTTATAGCACTTGGGCTGTAGGAGCCCCTCCGGAGTCTGTACACACCCCCAGTGAGCGCAGGTACCTACTGAGTGCGAGTGCCGAGTGACGAGTGATTGGAAGGTATGAGTGACTGTGAGGTGTTGAGTGACTGATACTGAGTGATGGTGAGGTGTTGAGTGACTATTTATGAGTGATGATTTGGCCCGAATGGCGGTTTATGATGATATTTCTGCTGAGTTATAATTACAATTCATTTCATCCTTTTATACTGATATTTTTGGAATTTTACTAAGAAACATTGGAAAATATACTTGTTCAAGGGATTTTTACGGGAATTGGTTTTCAAACATATGTACCAAATGTATACTTTATTAAGACTCAGTATTTTACTATTTGTGAATTGGTGCTTTGTTACTGTGTGTTTCTTATCTTCATACTTGATTTATTTTCATTGCTACTGAGTTGGCGTACTCATCATTACTCCCTGCACCTCTTTGTGCAGATCCAGGCACTGGTTCTGAGCAGTAGCCATATGAGTCCGTACGGCGTCAGCATTCTGGATTTCGAGGTAGTTGTCCAGCGTCCACAACTTATCCATTTCCCTTCCTTCCTTCATTAGTATTTAGAATTTTTTTCTGAGACATTGTTTTATGACATTAGCAGTGTTAGTATTATTCTTAGATGCTCGTAATCAGATGACTCCAGTTCTGGGTAATGGTTTTAGACTTTTAGATTATATTACGTTCTGGTAAAGACTTAGAAGATTTTATACTTGCTATTAATAATTTTGGTAAATTGTATTAAAAGAATTGTGTAATTATGTGATAGTGGCTAGCCTAGTTCCACGATAGGCGCCATCACGACCAGTTAGGTTTTGGGGTCGTGACACATGAGACAAAAAATATTGTGGCAGAGGCAATAGCTATAGTAGAAGCACTGAGATTCTGCAGGACACAGCAATATGCACAAGTGAACATCCACACTGATTCTATGCTAATGAAGAAATTTATTTCTGGAGAGTGGAAGCCTCATTGGCGTATTGTTGATGAAGTAGAGGAGATTCAGAATCTTCTTAAATGTACTAACCATATAGTATCTCATACTTTTAGAGAGGGAAACAAACTGGCAGACCATCTTGCCAACTTTTCTCTAAATGCTGAGGACATAGTATGCCAAGAATTTTGGGGACTAGACTCAATTGGGAGAAGATTAGTAAATGAAGACAAATTGCAATGTCCATATTTAAGGGTGAAAGTAGCCAAGAATTGAGGAAAGAAGTCATAAGGGGAAGTAGAGGGCAGGAGCATAAGTAGGATCTACATATCCAAATCCTACGGGAGGAGGATATGAAGATCACTTTTCACATTAAATTTGTGTTCTGTTTTGCAGGTACATTAACTGTGCAATTGCACTCTACTGTGGACTATCAGTTGGTGGTATTAATGTTATGCATTCAGTCCACTGGTAGAACATTGCAAAGAGGCAAGAACACAGTAGCTAGGATGAGCAATCTACAGGATGATTGGTGGAGCCTCATCTCAATCAATGCAGTTTGTGCTACAGGGAACGTGAATATTAATGAGGCATCTACAAGCAACAATAAAAGTCTACCCAGAAAGTCTAAGAGAATTGGACAGGTCAAAAATAAGTTGTGTAGAACACATGAGGAAAATGGAATGCACAACTGCACTGTTACAATCCTATCAACCTATGACCTAATGAGACTTCAGCTAGGTCACCCTACTAGAAGGACATTAAAAGCAGTTGATAGAATTGTCAATAGAAGAAAAAGAAGAAGACCAGGAAAAAAGATATTGATGCTCACAATGCTTAAGAGAAGTGAGCAATCTTACTTGATTTGTACAAGAAGCTGGAAATGTTACTGCAAGAAAGGGTACTTGGACAAGGAGAATGAAAAAACCAAAATATGCATAATAAGAAGGTCCAGAAAGTATAAGAAAAATGGACAGCATGGAGATACCATTAAAGGAAATCACAGAAGTAGAAAGAAGACTCAATGGGATATAGGGAGCCAGGCAAGTGTTAACACCAGAGTGGAAAGAAAGGAATCATTGCCCAGAATGTTTAATCGAATTGGGCAACATAGAATAGGGAATTTAGAATCTTTTGAGCTAAGGGTACTAGGACAACATGGATACAAGGAAAAATATTTGGAGAGGGGAAAATTCAGAAATAATGAGGCAAGGAGGTGCAGGGTAATTGAGATATCCTGTGGTCAAGTTGTACAATCCTTTGGGAGGAGTACAAAGAGACAACTCTTTACACTCACTGTGATTTCTTTTTTGCAGGAAACAATATTGTATGCATACCTTGTCACTCATTACGACTTTTAAGGGTGGTATTAGCACTAGGTGCTCATTCCCTAGAAGAAGGAAATGTGACATGCACAAGTATGATAAGGCAAAGCTGGGAGAACAAGACCTCATGCAGTGTAGAGTACTGGTGTTGGAGCTTACATATGAGAATTTGGGCTCAATTATGGTAAGTAATTCCAACAAGACTATATAGTACAATGATGAGTGGCAATTTTACTACTCATTTTAGCCTCTTTTCAGTAGATTTTGTGCTGCTCAATGGGTATTTGAGGTTACTATCAGTGTATAATTGCTCTATTTGCAGGAAAATGATGCCATGAAGTGGTTAAGGTCAAATTGGAGTGAAATTGAGCAAAAAGAGAGTAAAGAAGAGAAAAGAGGGGAGCAATGGCCGAATGCGATCGCATATGCAACATGCGAATCGCATTTCGAGCCCAGAGGATCGCATACCGCAACAGAAAGATGAGTCGAGTTTAATGAGTGAAATGCGGTCGAATATGCGATCGCATATCGCAAATGCGGTTCGCATTTGAGCCGCATCACCATCTGATGCCTGAAGCTACATTGTAAATGCGACGCACGAATGCGATCGCATATCACTAATGCGGACCGCATATCTCAAATGCGATGACCCTCTTGACCTAGGGTTTTGATGTGCGACGGAAAGAGTGAAGATGTGAATCGCATCTCTGATATGCGACAGGGATGCGATCGCATATCAGTCCGACGGGGGTATTTTTGTCCACTTTTCACTCGAATTTTTGGCCCTCTATAAATAGCATACCTTGGAAACATCTTAGGCATCGATTGGAAACCAATTTTTTACATCTTTTGAACATATTTAGAGCTTTGTAAATATATTTTGAGTAGAGAACAACAAGTTTT
>ML246744.1:2413-32731 GCA_005239495.1 Nicotiana undulata
GGCAAGGAGAAATCATCAATTACAACATCAACAAATGCCCGGCAAGGGTCTCAGCTATAACCAACCTCGCGTCAGAATTACAAATTCAACAGTGTAAACCTCAACTGAAATAAATCACTCAATAACTCTCCACGTCATGAAACAACATCAAGGTATCACTTTTAATTCACCAATTACTCACAGGGCGGAGAAAATTAAGAACATAGTAAGTTTCATCACAAATGACTCACGGGCATGCTTGACCGCAACGCATAGGCACTCGTCACCACGCCTATACGTTGGACATGAGTTTCACATAACAAGTAAGACTCTATACCTAATCCCTCAAGCTGAGGTTAAGCCAAACACTTACCTCGGCTCCAAGAAAATGCAGGTCAAGCCTCGATCACAGCCTTTCCTCTCGAATTCAACTCCGAATCGGGAATATCTAGACATAATGGATTTATAATCATTAATAAGTACTCCATAAACCAATTTCCAAGCCAAATTATATATTGCCTACTATTCCTCCGACAATACTAAAATTCGACCCCGGGCCCACACGTTCGGATGTTTTTTTTGAAAATTCATGAAGGAATCAATTACCCGGAGTCTAAGGATCGAAGTTTTGTAATTTATGCAAGAATTCATGGCCTAACATGGAAAAATCCCAAAATCCCTAAGAACCCTAAAATTTACTACCTAATTCTCTGATTTTTAGATGATTTATTAGTGAATTTGACTAGGAATTAGTGTTTGAAACTAATAAAACTATGAAATTTACTTACCTCAATTTTAATGGAGGAAGGTTCTTTGAGAAGCTCTCTAAAATCTTGAGGAGGAAGATGAAAATGGTGGAATGAGGCTAATTCCCGTATTTAATAACACTGCCCAATGATTCCTTCACTGCGATCGCGACAAGAGGCCTGCGATCGCGAAGGCCAACTGACCATACCTCTGCGATCGCGAAGAATAACTGGCAAGACCTCTGCGATCACGGCAGGGGTCCTGGGATCGCGAAGAACAAACTCACCCGGCCCAGACGCGACTCAATGCGATCACAAGAAACGGGCTGCGATCGCGAAGGTGTAGAATCCAGACCTCTGCGATCGCGAAGAGGAGGCTGCGATCGCAGTGAACAATCACAAGCCCAGCAAAATCCTTCTCCGCGATCGCAACCCACCTTCTGCGATCGCAGAGAAGGAAACCAGATAGCAGATTTTCTGTTTTTTTTTTCAACTTAGCTCCCGGGGGTCCGAAACACACCCGAGCCCCTCGGGACCCCGTCCAAAAGCACCGGCAAGTCTGTATTCATGATACGGACTCGTTCGAACTTTCAAAAAACAACGGAACTCGAAATCAAACCCCAAAACCAAATTAATCAAACTTAAGAACTTTGAAATTCTAGAATTCACTTCAACGCGCCGAACCGGCCTAGACCACACGGAAGGACTTCAAATTTTGCAGATAAGTTATAAATGACACAACGGAACTATTCCCGATCTAGAAATTTTATTCGGACCTCGGGAACATAAAATCACCTCTCAAGCCAAATTTCAAATTCTTTAGAAACCCCACAAGTTCATTAACTCCATTTTTCCTCATTTGGATCCGAAACCAATCAAATCAAGCCCGTTTTACACCAAATTCCACAGATAGGACAAATAACATATAATAAACCTGTTCCGAGCTCCGGAACCGTAATCCGGGCCCGGTAACACGGCTTTTACATAATTACTCATTTTCACAATCCTTTATTATTTCCTGAAAACATTATTTCTTTAAAAAACCATTTCTCGGGCTTGGGACCTCGAAATTCGATTCCGGGCATACGCCCAAGTCTCATATTTTCCTACGGACCCTCCGGGACCGTCACATCACGGGTCTGGGTCCGTTTATCAAGAATGTTGACCAAAGTCAACTTTATTCAATTATTCAATTCAAAAATCCCATCTTTAACAACTTTTCACATGGAAGCTTCCCGGCTAACTGCCCGGGCTGCGCACGCATATTGAGGTGAGTTTAACGGAGGCTTTCGAGGCCTCGGAACATAGATTTAGCTGGAATTACCTAGGATGACCTTTTGGGTCATCACTACATCATACGGACTTGCTCATGCGATCAAATCATGAAAATAATAAGTAAAACTATGAATTTAACCTCAAAACTCATCATTTTTCTCAAGAACACTTAACTTTCACTATTTCTCAACCGGCGTCCGAATCACGTCAAATAAACTCCAATTCTCACCAAATTTCACAGATAGTATGCAAATGCTATAACAAATCTATACCGGGCTCCGGAACCAAAATACGTGCCCGATACCAACGATTTCAAATGTTAATTTATTTCTTTATTTCATTAATAATTCAGCAAAACAATTTCTTCCAAAAATTAATTTCTAAGGCTTGGGACCTCGGAATTCAATTCCGGGCATACACCCAAGTTCATATTTTACTGCGGACCTCCCGGGATCGTCGAAACACAGATCCGAGTCCGTTTACTCAAAATATTGACTCAAGTCAACTAAAACTAAAATTTTAATTCTAAAAATTATTATTTCTCATATTTTCACATAAAAGCTTTCTGGTTTCACGCCCGGATTGCGCATGCAAATCGAGGTAGTTAAAATTAAATTTTTTTATGACTAATAAGCCTAGAGCGGAGTCTAAGTTCATAAAATGACCCCTTGGGTCATCACATCGCTTCAGCAATTTTGTGTCTTTATTTAAAGAGGTCCGAGATGGATCAAGTGACACTAATTACTCACATATTCTTAGACCTTATGGTATTTTTTGCTGCATACCTAATTGAATAGATTGATTTTCTTCTATTTCTTTGCAAAATATGGATCCGCATCTCAATATCATTATGATGAGGGTATCTTCTAATTATTTGCTCGCCTTTTTTACGTCTTTGACCCATTGGTCATAGTTTCTTACGCACTAGTTATAGATTTGTTTTTTGCAACTACTTAAGTAAATGATTCTGTGTTTTCTGACCTAATTCATATGAAAAGAGAAAATGTAGCCAATTTACTTCGAATTTCTCTAAGTAGGTGGCAGAGAAAGAGGAAGGTATGGATTAAAGTAGGTTACGATGTTGAAAAGTTTGAAATTTGAGGGGGGAGAGTGACAGAGGTTTTGGGCTAGCCCTTGTAATTGATTTTGGACTATTAATTGTATGGTTTAATTTGTGGTTACCTATTGTCATTTTTTTCCCGAATGGCTACAAATGAAGTTTGCTCATGANGTATACCACCTGAAGGAAGCAAACATTGATTTTGGCCAGCTATTTGCTTAAAAATTCCAAAAAGAAAAAACAAAATAAAAAGCTCCCAAGTCCCAAGTAGGGCAGGTAAACATTCTAATAAACATTTTCCTCGTGTTCAATTTCTATTTAAAAAATCACAAAACAAAACATGATTTTATAAGAGCCTGTTTGGCGAAGCTTCTAGGAAGCTAAAAGTATTGAAATATTTAATATGTTTGGACAAAATAAAAAGTGCTTTTGAGCAACAGTAGAAGCAGATTTTCTACTTTTGGAGAGAAGGTACAAAATGTAGCTTCTTCCAAGAAGCACAAGCAGAAGCACAAAAATAATTATTCAGAACAAAAATTTCCTTACAATAAATTAACATTCTCAAACTTATCTCTTATTAATCTAAATTTCCCCTTTTTCTTTTTCTTTTTACCGTATTATTCTTCTCTTTTTCATTTTCGTCATATTTGTATTCTCTTTCTTCTATTTCTTTTTGGAATATTCTCTCTCCGCTATAATAGATTTCCTCTTTTATATAGTGATCTATAAGAGTATCAATTTATATTAAATGATATATTTTAAATCATTTAAATTATCATGTACATAATAAGTTATACCAAACACACCCATTATTATTGCTTTTAAATATTATATTTATATTGATTAAAAATTTACTTTATATTTTTATTGTATGTTATATATTTGAATGGAATTTCTTTATAGTAGATACTCTTATTTAAATTTATTTCTCTCTTTAAAAAATACTAATGTGAAGTGAACCTAAATTGTCCTTTTACGTAATTCGGTACTTAAAAGTATTTTTGTAAATTGGCCAAACACAGTTTGCTTACAAAAAATACTACTTAAATAAATTGGCCAAACACAAAATGTTATTTTGCAAAAGCACATGTAGACAATAAATTGCGTCGAGAAAATAAAATCAAGACCGAAAAATATCGCAACAATCGTAGTATTTGATTTCAAATATTTGAATGTACAATCTCTATGAATCCTCTTATTCTTCTTTCCAATGCTTGATCTTGAATCTATATTTGTTTTCACGAACGATGATCTTGAATTCAACTTGCACGAATTTGAAATCGTACTCCTTGAACCTTGATTTATTCTTTGTTCTTGAGCTTGAACTTGAACTTGACTGCTTGAAGCTTGAATCTTGTAGAGAACTTTGCGGCGTTTGATCCATGAGCTCTCTCTTGCTTCTTGTTATAACTTCTAGTGTCTTTTCTGAGTTATGAAGACCCCTATTTATAATTGTGGAAGGGAGGAGTTGTGATAAGAACAAACTCTTCCCGACCAATCAAATTAAAGTGTGACATTACCGCATTTAATTGGCCAAAACATGTCACTTGCAACCGTGTGGCAGGTTCATTGGCCCTTTAATTTGACTTGACATGTCTTGTCATTTTGACATGTGGCACAATCCTATTGGCTCTTCCTTATTACTTGGCGTGCCACGTCATTTCACGTGTGGCACTAAACTGGGCCTCTAGGAAGATGATATCTTGGGCCTAATAAAATAGTATCATCATTTGTAGCCTAATTAAATGGGCTAGCCCAATAGATTAAGATTTATTTATTTAATCCGTATATATTAGACTTATACAATTAATCGAATTACACTAGCCCAATAAATTTATTTAAACTAATATATCTTGAATTTAAAATATAGTCTAAGTTATTTTACAGATTTAATTTTAAGAAAATTTATATGCCTACAAATGCTCCCTATTTAAAGACTCTTCGGATACATTTTTCAATTGATAGACACGGATTGAAGTATTATGACTAACACCCTTTTGCTTTCTTTTTCTTTTTTCAAGGAGAATCACATTTTTGTTTCCATATCAATATGCCGCATTTAAGATTCAGTCGGAAAATATTGAGTCCAAGAACTGGATGGATTCCCTTAGGAAAGCTTTATGGGAAAATGGAATTTGATGGCATGAACTTACATTTATATAAGAACTTCCATACCAAGTTATATATGTAACGACCCAACTGGTCGTCTTGAGCTCTAGCACGTCGTTCGATGGTATGAGGCCTTGAACAACTTAACTTCAGGTATTATGACTTGTACGCGTGGTCGGGATTGAATTTCTGGAAGATCGGAGTTGATTTGGAAGGAGAACTCTAATTTTGAAAGCCTTAAGTTGGAGAAATTAACTAGAGTGTGATTTTTGATTAGACGACCTCAGAATTGGGATTTGAAGGTTCCAACAGGTTCGTATGATGATTTTGGATTTGGGCTTATGTCCGGATCGGGTTTTGGATGACCGCGGAGCATTTCAACGCCTAATGTGNTAAAATTTTAATTCTAAAAATTATTATTTCTCATATTTTCACATAAAAGCTTTCTGGTTTCACGCCCGGATTGCGCATGCAAATCGAGGTAGTTAAAATTAAATTTTTTTATGACTAATAAGCCTAGAGCGGAGTCTAAGTTCATAAAATGACCCCTTGGGTCATCACATCGCTTCAGCAATTTTGTGTCTTTATTTAAAGAGGTCCGAGATGGATCAAGTGACACTAATTACTCACATATTCTTAGACCTTATGGTATTTTTTGCTGCATACCTAATTGAATAGATTGATTTTCTTCTATTTCTTTGCAAAATATGGATCCGCATCTCAATATCATTATGATGAGGGTATCTTCTAATTATTTGCTCGCCTTTTTTACGTCTTTGACCCATTGGTCATAGTTTCTTACGCACTAGTTATAGATTTGTTTTTTGCAACTACTTAAGTAAATGATTCTGTGTTTTCTGACCTAATTCATATGAAAAGAGAAAATGTAGCCAATTTACTTCGAATTTCTCTAAGTAGGTGGCAGAGAAAGAGGAAGGTATGGATTAAAGTAGGTTACGATGTTGAAAAGTTTGAAATTTGAGGGGGGAGAGTGACAGAGGTTTTGGGCTAGCCCTTGTAATTGATTTTGGACTATTAATTGTATGGTTTAATTTGTGGTTACCTATTGTCATTTTTTTCCCGAATGGCTACAAATGAAGTTTGCTCATGAAACTTTTGTTTTTACGCTCAGGATGTAGGCTCCCGAAGTCACCCGATAAGACAATAATGGCATACGCCTCTTCCCTTCTGAATCAGATAGATTCATATCTGAAAGAGGTTGACAATAAGTTCTTTCAAAATTGACTANGAATATTCTCTCTCCGCTATAATAGATTTCCTCTTTTATATAGTGATCTATAAGAGTATCAATTTATATTAAATGATATATTTTAAATCATTTAAATTATCATGTACATAATAAGTTATACCAAACACACCCATTATTATTGCTTTTAAATATTATATTTATATTGATTAAAAATTTACTTTATATTTTTATTGTATGTTATATATTTGAATGGAATTTCTTTATAGTAGATACTCTTATTTAAATTTATTTCTCTCTTTAAAAAATACTAATGTGAAGTGAACCTAAATTGTCCTTTTACGTAATTCGGTACTTAAAAGTATTTTTGTAAATTGGCCAAACACAGTTTGCTTACAAAAAATACTACTTAAATAAATTGGCCAAACACAAAATGTTATTTTGCAAAAGCACATGTAGACAATAAATTGCGTCGAGAAAATAAAATCAAGACCGAAAAATATCGCAACAATCGTAGTATTTGATTTCAAATATTTGAATGTACAATCTCTATGAATCCTCTTATTCTTCTTTCCAATGCTTGATCTTGAATCTATATTTGTTTTCACGAACGATGATCTTGAATTCAACTTGCACGAATTTGAAATCGTACTCCTTGAACCTTGATTTATTCTTTGTTCTTGAGCTTGAACTTGAACTTGACTGCTTGAAGCTTGAATCTTGTAGAGAACTTTGCGGCGTTTGATCCATGAGCTCTCTCTTGCTTCTTGTTATAACTTCTAGTGTCTTTTCTGAGTTATGAAGACCCCTATTTATAATTGTGGAAGGGAGGAGTTGTGATAAGAACAAACTCTTCCCGACCAATCAAATTAAAGTGTGACATTACCGCATTTAATTGGCCAAAACATGTCACTTGCAACCGTGTGGCAGGTTCATTGGCCCTTTAATTTGACTTGACATGTCTTGTCATTTTGACATGTGGCACAATCCTATTGGCTCTTCCTTATTACTTGGCGTGCCACGTCATTTCACGTGTGGCACTAAACTGGGCCTCTAGGAAGATGATATCTTGGGCCTAATAAAATAGTATCATCATTTGTAGCCTAATTAAATGGGCTAGCCCAATAGATTAAGATTTATTTATTTAATCCGTATATATTAGACTTATACAATTAATCGAATTACACTAGCCCAATAAATTTATTTAAACTAATATATCTTGAATTTAAAATATAGTCTAAGTTATTTTACAGATTTAATTTTAAGAAAATTTATATGCCTACAAATGCTCCCTATTTAAAGACTCTTCGGATACATTTTTCAATTGATAGACACGGATTGAAGTATTATGACTAACACCCTTTTGCTTTCTTTTTCTTTTTTCAAGGAGAATCACATTTTTGTTTCCATATCAATATGCCGCATTTAAGATTCAGTCGGAAAATATTGAGTCCAAGAACTGGATGGATTCCCTTAGGAAAGCTTTATGGGAAAATGGAATTTGATGGCATGAACTTACATTTATATAAGAACTTCCATACCAAGTTATATATGTAACGACCCAACTGGTCGTCTTGAGCTCTAGCACGTCGTTCGATGGTATGAGGCCTTGAACAACTTAACTTCAGGTATTATGACTTGTACGCGTGGTCGGGATTGAATTTCTGGAAGATCGGAGTTGATTTGGAAGGAGAACTCTAATTTTGAAAGCCTTAAGTTGGAGAAATTAACTAGAGTGTGATTTTTGATTAGACGACCTCAGAATTGGGATTTGAAGGTTCCAACAGGTTCGTATGATGATTTTGGATTTGGGCTTATGTCCGGATCGGGTTTTGGATGACCGCGGAGCATTTCAACGCCTAATGTGGAAATTGGCAATTTGGAAGAATTTCATAAGTTTGGGATGAGGTACATTTCAAGTGTATCGATGTCCGATTAGGATTACGAGTCTGGGAATAGATCTGTATGGTGATTCTGGCATTGGAAACATGTCAGGAAATGGATTTGGAGGCCCGTAGGTCATTTTGGAGTCAATTGGCGAAAGTTAGAAATTTGAAGGTTTTGAAAAGTTTGACCGAAAGTGAAAATTTTGATATCGGAGTCAAACTCTGATTACGGAGGTTGGAGTAGGTATGTAATGTTGAATGTGACTTGTGTGCAAAATTTGAGGTCAATCGGACGTGATTTGATAGGTTTCGACATCGAACGTAGAAGTTTGAAGTTCTAAAGTTCATTAAACTTGAATTGGGGTGCTATTCATGATTTGGATGTTGTTTGATGTTATTTGAGTCCTCGAGCAGGTCCGTGTTATGTTATGGAACTGATTTGTTTTGGATGGACGGGGGCCGCAGGTGTGTTTCGAGGTGGTTTCAGANTGGACATGGGATTTGGAATAAATTATATTTTTGAGTTCGAGGTGTTATGGGTAAAGATTATCTTCAAAAATGTCCGGAATCCGGGCACGTGGGCCCGGGGGGTGAATTTTAGGGATTCTTCAAATTGGGTTTAAAAATCACCTTAATTGTTAGGATATGAACTCTTGAGCATGTATTGACTATTTTCTATATCATTTGACTATCTTCGAATCGTTTGGCTCCGAGTTGAGGATTGAAAGCACAATTTTGGACCGAAAAGTGAGCTTTGAGACGAGGTAAGTCTCCTGTCTAACTCTGTGAGGGGAAAATTACCCCTAGATGATATATTTGATGTGTGCTGCTTGTTGTGGGACTACGTACGCGCGACGTGATGAGAGCCCGTACGTAGCTACATTCATGATATTATCCAGGTAGACTTAGGTTAACATCATGCTATAGTTGTACTGTTAGCGTAGTCTCTCGCTTGTTATTTTCCCTGTATTACATTCTATTCGAGACTAGACTTGTTAATGTAGAGGCTTCACGGGTTCATGATTAGCCATCAGATATTATTCCTCCTCTTACGGCATGTCTCCGATATATATACATATATTTCATTGAAAGTTTCATTAAAGAAATTTCAACTCACACGTTTATTCGCAAGTAGGGTCAAGGACCCACCAAAGCTTCTTATTCTAATGGGATCGGGTCGTTCGCTTTGGCAGGATTATGTATTTCACTTCTTATGGGATCAGGTCGTTCGCCTCGGTAGGATATATGTACCACACTATCATGGGAGCGGGTCGTTCTCCTCGGTAGGTTAATCAATTTATCATATGGTTCGGGCCGTTCGACCCTCGGCAGTGCACAATTTTATTATTATGTTGGATCGGGTCGTACGCCTTGGTATTTCCTCTATCATATTCTCATGAAATCGCGCGTAAAAGTTGGCAAGAAGCCAGTGTATCTGTAGATTCCGGATTTGAATTATGGTAAGCCACTTGATGAGTTTACTATATCTATATATATGCTCCGGGTAAGGGGGAAAATTTTAAATAAAGAGCTTGAGTTCCTCGTGAATATGGGATTTTTACCATGTGAATTATACTTGTTTATTTCATTTATGTACTATGCCTCATACTTACTTATTTCTTTACTATACCTTATGTTGTTGCACCACTAGTGAGTGTCGATGTCGACCCCTCATCACTACTTCTCTGGGGTTAGGCTAGATACTTACTGGGTATACGTTGCTTACGTACTCATACTACATTTGCTACACACTTTTGTGCAGGTGCATTTATGTTTAGCGGCCTTGTGAGAGCAGAGACATGTATGCGTGCTAAGACTTAGGTGAGATGCAGTATTTTGACCCGCATCTAGCAGAGTCTCCTTCAGAGTATTTGTATTTCTCCTGTCCAACTTATATTCTGGACATATCATGTATTTTATNCGTAGAAGTTTGAAGTTCTAAAGTTCATTAAACTTGAATTGGGGTGCTATTCATGATTTGGATGTTGTTTGATGTTATTTGAGTCCTCGAGCAGGTCCGTGTTATGTTATGGAACTGATTTGTTTTGGATGGACGGGGGCCGCAGGTGTGTTTCGAGGTGGTTTCAGATCATTTCGGTTTGTTTTGCAATAGCTTATGCTGGTGTCTGGTGTTTTTGTTCGCGTTCGCAAGGATCCTCTTGCATTCACGAAGAAGGATTTGGGTTCAAGGACTTTGTTCTTCGCGTTCGTGAAGAGATCCTCGCGTTCGCGAAGAAGAAATCTCTGTAACGCACTCGTAATCTATACAGAATTTGGGGATGATCCAAAAATAAAAGTTGTAGCACATTATGTCTAGTTTTCAGAAAGATAAACCATTTTGAATTTGGATTTGTGTACAAAAAGTTATGGCTGGTATACAACAGGTTGTCCGGGAAGATGAAGAAGAAATTTGTGTTGCACAGTGCTGACTTTGGCAGCTTATATCTCAAACTATAAGAAGTTGGGAGATGCACAAAACATGAAAGTTGTAGCTCTTGGTGTCTATTTTTAAAATAATAAATCATTTGGAGTTTGGAGTTTTTTACAAAATGTTATGGCCATTACACAAGAGGCTGTCTGAGAAGAGTGTGAAAATGGATTTTGAGAATTTTGTTCATCGCAAACGCGATGGGGGCTTGCGAACACAAAGAAGGATCTCCTGGGCAGTGTATAAGTTTACAAAAAAGGTTTTGGCTCAATTCATCTCATTTCCTCCATGGGAGCCGACCTAGGAGCGATTTTGGAGCTCCATCTTCATCATCCATGCAAGGTAAGTGATTCCCACGTATTGCAAGCTAAATACTTGGATTTTATCTCTCTCTCTCTCTCTCTCTCTCTCTCTCTCTCTCTCTCTCTCTCTCTCTCTCTCTCTCTCTCTCTCTCTCTCTCTCTCTCTCTCTCTCTCTCTCTCTCTCTCTCTCTCTCTCTCTCTCTCTCTCTCTCTCTCTCTCTCTCTCTCTCTCTCTCTCTCTCTCTCTCTCTCTCTCTCTCTCTCTCTCTCTCTCTCTCTCTCTCTCTCTCTCTCTCTCTCTCTCTCTCTCTCTCTCTCTCTCTCTCTCTCTCTCTCTCTCTCTCTCTCTCTCTNACTATTTTCTATATCATTTGACTATCTTCGAATCGTTTGGCTCCGAGTTGAGGATTGAAAGCACAATTTTGGACCGAAAAGTGAGCTTTGAGACGAGGTAAGTCTCCTGTCTAACTCTGTGAGGGGAAAATTACCCCTAGATGATATATTTGATGTGTGCTGCTTGTTGTGGGACTACGTACGCGCGACGTGATGAGAGCCCGTACGTAGCTACATTCATGATATTATCCAGGTAGACTTAGGTTAACATCATGCTATAGTTGTACTGTTAGCGTAGTCTCTCGCTTGTTATTTTCCCTGTATTACATTCTATTCGAGACTAGACTTGTTAATGTAGAGGCTTCACGGGTTCATGATTAGCCATCAGATATTATTCCTCCTCTTACGGCATGTCTCCGATATATATACATATATTTCATTGAAAGTTTCATTAAAGAAATTTCAACTCACACGTTTATTCGCAAGTAGGGTCAAGGACCCACCAAAGCTTCTTATTCTAATGGGATCGGGTCGTTCGCTTTGGCAGGATTATGTATTTCACTTCTTATGGGATCAGGTCGTTCGCCTCGGTAGGATATATGTACCACACTATCATGGGAGCGGGTCGTTCTCCTCGGTAGGTTAATCAATTTATCATATGGTTCGGGCCGTTCGACCCTCGGCAGTGCACAATTTTATTATTATGTTGGATCGGGTCGTACGCCTTGGTATTTCCTCTATCATATTCTCATGAAATCGCGCGTAAAAGTTGGCAAGAAGCCAGTGTATCTGTAGATTCCGGATTTGAATTATGGTAAGCCACTTGATGAGTTTACTATATCTATATATATGCTCCGGGTAAGGGGGAAAATTTTAAATAAAGAGCTTGAGTTCCTCGTGAATATGGGATTTTTACCATGTGAATTATACTTGTTTATTTCATTTATGTACTATGCCTCATACTTACTTATTTCTTTACTATACCTTATGTTGTTGCACCACTAGTGAGTGTCGATGTCGACCCCTCATCACTACTTCTCTGGGGTTAGGCTAGATACTTACTGGGTATACGTTGCTTACGTACTCATACTACATTTGCTACACACTTTTGTGCAGGTGCATTTATGTTTAGCGGCCTTGTGAGAGCAGAGACATGTATGCGTGCTAAGACTTAGGTGAGATGCAGTATTTTGACCCGCATCTAGCAGAGTCTCCTTCAGAGTATTTGTATTTCTCCTGTCCAACTTATATTCTGGACATATCATGTATTTTATTTCATATTCTTAGTTGATGCTCATGCACTTGTGACACCGGGTTTTGGGATGATTATGGGTTATTCTGTATTGAAAATTGTTAAAAGTATCATTATTTATTCTGTACTTTTCCCTATATTTCTATTTCGTTGAAGGAAATATATCAAAAATATTAAAATGAGAATCAAATTAAGTATTTAATGTTGGCTTGCCTGACAGTGGTGTCCGACGCCATCACGACTTTAATGGATTTTTGGGTCTTGACAACATGGTATCAGAGCACTAGGTTCACTTTGGTCTCACGAGTCATGAGCAAGTCTAGTAGAGTCTTGCAGAGCGGTACAGAGGCGTCTGTACTTATCTTCGAGAGGCTACAAGGCTTCTAGGAGCACTTCCCTTCTTGATTCCTCATCGTGCGATTTGATTCCTTTGAGGATTGTCCCTTTATTTCTTTCCTATTCAATCTTATGCGGCGTGAAACACTTGTTATAGATTGGGAATCGAGGAATTGTCATGGTACTACAGATATGGTTCAGGATGTTTCTACATGCGTATTTGATAGGGCTATTATTGTCGCCTTGCGGAAGGCCGCTCTGTCGTTTCAGCTCAGTATCAGTATTACCCACGTTACTGGAAGTTGGCATTGAGTGTGATGACGAATTCATGAATTGATGTCGTGCAGTGTATGTGTAATAGTAGGATGTTTGCCTATGCATCGAAGCAATGAATGATTTTGAAGGAGGTTTACTCAATACATGATTTAGAGATTTAGTATTTTATTTCCGGCGGGGGAAAGGCAATTGAACTAGGAATGTTCAGATTTGGGTTGATGGAGTGACGAGACTAGGTATTTTTGAGCATGGTGGAGTTTCTATTTGTGATGTGGTGCCGTTGTACTGGATGCGTGTGATAAGTTCACCGGTGTTATGGTTTTCTTCAATTCACATGCGCGGCAGGATGTCACAAAATGGTATCGGGGAGGCAGTTGTCATAAATCACGGTGTGCAGTGGTTCAGAATCGACTTGGTGTTCCTATTGTTGATGGCTCGAGGAAGATGATCTTCTAAGAGGTTTAGAGTTGGTAGCAATTCATTTGTTCGAGCGTTACAGAGTAGATTTGGAATTAGGGCAATAACGTTGAAGCGAAGGATGAGTAAGGACATGTGGGAGGTGT
This sequence comes from Nicotiana undulata, assembly GCA_005239495.1. Classification (NCBI taxonomy): domain Eukaryota; kingdom Viridiplantae; phylum Streptophyta; class Magnoliopsida; order Solanales; family Solanaceae; genus Nicotiana; species Nicotiana undulata. Next base: position 16,167 of record ML246744.1, read on the forward strand.
CTTGCGGTGGTTAAATTTCTAGAAGGTCATGTGTAAGAAGTAGAAGTCAAGTGATCGCTTAAAGGAGAGGGTTTGACCAAAGTGGGAGAGTGGAATATGGGTTCTGTGGTAGGATAGTGCACGCCTTGAGGAAAGTTAGAGTGTTTAGGTTTCATGGTGGACAATGACTAAGTCTACGGACGTAATTGTGGAATATTGGTTGCTATGCGGAGGAAGGTTGGATACGAAGGAAAAGGAATTGCTTGATATGAAGAAGGATACAACATGACCTTGGGTTGGAATGTAATGTCTCACCTTTAGTTGATGTCCATGAGGAGTGAGCGGACTTGTACAGCTGGTGAATGAGCACGGGCTCAGGATGATTTAAGGATTTCATAGTAAAAGTACTCAGTGCAGCGTCGTTGGAAGATGCTGGCATGTAATCTTCGCTTGTGGCTTATCTCTTGTGAGCGGGTTAGCGGTCTTGTGGTGTTGACGAAGCTTCTATGAAGGATTCTACTGACTATCTGGGAAAATTTTGAATATGTGCACGTGGCTAGTGATTCAGAGTGTTCATGAAGTATTTGACAAAAAATTTAGGAGAAAATTCGGCGGGTTGATTGTGCAAGATCATGTCAATGGGATGATAAGGAATCTTGGTGGGTTCCAGAGTTATGCAATGGTAGCTTCAAGCTAAGTGGGAGAGCCCCACCGCCTACGATTGGATTGTGTGGTTATCTACTTGCGAGGTTTCGGGTTATCGACATATTGATGGGTTATTACGACCAAGGTAAGAAAACATCAGTGGTAATTTGAGCAAAGGATTTGGGAATGTGGGCTATAGTTGGCCTTATCAATTTATGTTCATGCCCTGGGAGGACTCAGGATTTGTGCTTCGTGTAGAGGCGATTTACTAGAAAGATGATAGGCCAGGTGTCTCTTTGAGAGGATGTTCATGTGCTAGCAGGGCCTTGGAGTTGATTATATTTGGGACCGAGTTAGAGTGGGTGACTCTCAACAACGGTCCTAGTGGAATCAAAAGTTAAAGTGCGGTGCCTAAGGATTTCAAGTTCGTAGTATGATTGAGTATCGAGCTTTTGAAGAAGATTATGAAAATGGACTTGGAGTGTGTATATTGCCTTCTTCTGCGATGTAGCATTGGAGGAATAGGAGAAGATAACTTCGGATTGATAGAGTAATTATCAGAATGGGTGTACCATATTAGCGGTTCAGGAGTTATGACGAATTCTTGTACTCTTACGTATTGGCATGATTAAGTGTAGTGGGTAGATGGATAATTGGAAGTCGAGGATCAAGGTTGTGATTCGGTGTCGACAAGAATATCACAAGCTCGGGTGAGCAAGAAAGGATTCAGTTGGTTAGAGTAAGCTGGTATTTTCTTTAGCGTCACTTGAGATTGGTGTCCTGTGTAAGAGGGCTTGCGTACTGATTACAGATTCATGATTTGCTTTATAACATTAGTGTGGCCGGTGGTATGTATGTGCATACTTGTTACCTGGTCTGGAAGGTCGGGGGAGCGTACCCCACGGGGAGACTGTATAAGTGTGACATATAGTCACTTAACTGATTAAAGATTTAAGACCAAGTATGGAGATTATGGTACTATCATTAATGTAAGGGTTTAGGCCTGGAAGGCGCTCTATTCATTGGGTTGCGGACTGTGGATGTCTGTGCTAGATTGACGACTCTTCTTGTGTATCATGGGAGAAAGGGTTAGTGTGGACCGTTGAAAGGTTATTAGCCTTGTGTGGTATGGTTAGAATCGGCTTCAGGTCTGTGAGTGGATCTAAATGTGAATGTGGGCTCTATATCAGGCCGGATTTGTTCATTTCAGCTTAGCGCTATTTGCGGAGGAATATTTGGGCCCTGGATGCTGGATGTTATTTGTGTCGTCAGCTATTCGGTGGAATCTATATTATGTGAGGTGGGTTGTGAGGTGGTTTGATTATTAGCACTCGTATTGAGACCCCCGTGTAAATTGTGGTGTTGTGAGAGCGGGATAGCTCTCGAGATACAGGTCATTTATCGCACCATAGTTGTGCTTGAGTTTCATAGCATATGGCGTTACCCGTCTCCCCAAGATTTGTATTATGCACTTCGAGTGCTTATGGTCGATATTAAGGTATTTCGTAGTTATGAGCATTTTAGCTCGGTGAGTATTTTCTTATAGATTATTATGTGTGGATCGGGTGGCACTCCGCCACTGGTATGTTATTTGGATTGGGTGGCACGCCGCCACGGGTGTCATGGTTGGATCGGGTTGCACACCGCAACAGTGTGAGGTGGAGTACAGTTTCCCCAATCTATTATTGGGTGTTTTTCTTCTCATTATCTGAGAAGGGTTCATAATATCTTTTCGGTTGTTTAAATGAGTTACGTGGGTTGAGTGGTTCTTCCCAGAGTTCGTTTCCTTATGTATCACATTCGAGCTTGTAGCTTGTGGGGACATTGTGGCATTATACGAGACCTTTGGTGGTGTATGAGGTAGCTTATTGCCTGAGCAGCTTGTACTGGGAGAGACGAGATTATTGGACTTGGGATCAATATGATCGGATTTATATGCGGCATATTTTAGAGCAAATATCATTATTTGGTTCAGAATGCAGTAATGGTCCTATCAGGAGGAGAGACTCAATGATTAGTTGACTCGGTAGTTGGTTATGAAATTCTACACTTCTCTTCTGTCATGGCAGTATTGCAAGGGTTGGAACAGGACTTATATGTGTTATGGGGTGTGTTGAGGGCATCAGATTCATGGAAATTGTGGCTATTGTTGTCAGAGGGAGTTATTATGGTTAGGTGAATTATGTAGTGCATGGTGTGGATTAATAAGAGGTATACAATCATGTATTGGTATATCGTGTGGTGATGGGTACGATGGCTGTATGTTAGAACAGACCTGGTACAAGATTTCTGGTGTTGGAATTTGGCTCCAAGGCTTATTTGACTAAATAAAGACGAGGAATGGCAGGTTTGCTTGAGCTGATGTGCTAACCAGGATTGTGGGAGCACAAGTAGGTGCACGAGGTGTTAAATAGTGATTTCAGACAACTTCAGCGCAGTTCTTAGCACGTTCGAGGATGAACGTATGTTTAAGTGGGAGAGAATGTAATGACCCGACCGGTTGTCTTGAGCTCTAGCACGTCGTTAGGCGGTATGAGGCCTTGGGCAGCTTCACTTCAGGTATTATGACTTGTATGCGTGGTCGGAATTGAATTTCGGGAAGATCATAGTTGATTTGGAAGGAGAACTCTAATTTCGGAAGCCTTAAGTTAGAGGAATTGACTATAGTGTGATTTTTGAGTAAACGACCTCGGAATCGGAATTTGAAGGTTCCAACAGGTTCGTATGATGATTTTGGATTTGGGTGTATGTCCGGATCAGTTTTTGGATGACTCGGGAGCGTTTCGACGCCTATTGTGGAAATTGGAAATTTGAAAGAATTTCATAAGTTTGGGATGGGGTACCTTTCAAGATTATCGATGTTCGATTGGGATTCCGAGTCGGGAATAGCTCCGTATGGTAATTCTGGCATTGGGAGCGCGTCTGGAAATGGATTTGGAGGTTCGTAGGTCATTTTGGAGTCAATTAGCGAAAGTTAGAAATTTGAAGGTTTTGAGAAGTTTGACCGGAACTGGACCTTTTGATATCAGAGTCGAATTCTGATTCCGTAGGTTGGAGTAGGTCCGTAATGTTGAATGTGACTTGTGTGTAAAATTTGAGGTCAATCGTACGTGATTTGATAGGCGGCATCTAATGTAGAAGTTTGAAGTTCTAAAGTTCATTAAACTTGAATTGGGGTGCGATCATGATTTTGATGTTGTTTGATGTGATTTCAGACCTCGAGCAGGTCTATGTTATATTATGGTACTGGTCTATGTGAATGGATGAGGCCCCGAGGGTGTGTGTTTCGGGGTGGTTTCGGATCATTTCGGGCTATTTTGCAATAGCTGATGCTGGTGTATGGTGTGGTTATTCGCGTTCGCGAGGATCCTCTTGCGTTTGCGAAGAAGGATTTGGCTTCAGGGACTTTGTTCTTCGCGTTCGCGAAGAGATCCTCGCGTTCGCGAAGAGATCCTCGCGTTCGCAAAGAAGAAAATCTCTGTTACGCAGGTCTGACTTCAGAGGCTCATATATAACAATCTATAAAGAATTTGGAGATGATCCAAAAATAAAAGTTGTATCACTTTGTGTCTAGTTTTCAGAAAGGTAAACCATTTTGAATTTGTATTTGTGTACAAAAAGTTAAGGCTGGTACATTATAGGCTATCTGAGAAGATATAGAAGAAATTTGTGTTGCCCAGAGCTGACTTTTGCAGCTTATATCTCAAAATCTATAAGCAATTGGGAGATAACCAAAACATGAAAGTTGTAGATCTTGGTGTCTATCTTTTAAAACATTAAACCATTTATAATTTGGAGTTTTGTACAAAATGTTATGGTCTTTTAACTAGAGTCTGTCTGAGAAGAGTTTGGAAATGGCTTTTGAGAATTTTGTTCATCGCGAACGCGATGGGGAGCTCGCGAACGCGAAGAAGGATCGCCTGAGCAGTGTATAAGTTTGCAAAAATGGGTTTGTCTTATTTAATCTCATTTCCTCCATGGGAGCCAGCGATTTTGGAGCTATATCTTCATCATCCTGTCAAGGTAAGTGATTATCACATATTACAAGCTAAATACTTGGATTATATATATTTTACAATGGAAATTCATGGAAAATGAGTGAAAGCTTGGGGTTTTGGTAGAAAACCTATAAATTGATATTTTTGGATTTTTACCACAAAATTGGACATGATATTTGGAATAAATTATATATTTGAGTTCGAGGTGTTATGGGTAAAGTTTATCTTTGAAAATTTCCGGAATCTGGGCATGTGGGCCCAGGAATGAATTTTAGGGATTCTTCAAATTGGGTTTGAAAATCACCTTAATGGTTAGGATATGAACCCTTGAGCATGTATTGACTATTTTCCATATCATTTGACTTTTTGGCTCCGAGATGAGGATTGAAAATACAATTTTGGACCGGAAAGTGAGCTTTGAGACGAGATAAGTCTCCTGTCTAACTATGTGAGGGGGAAATTACCCTTAGGTGATATATTTGATGTTTGTTGTTTGTTGTGGGGGCTACATATGCGCGAGGTGATGAGAGCACGTACGTAGCTACATTCATGTTATTGTCCGGGCAGACTTCGGTTCACATCATGATATAGTTGTACTATTAGCGTAGTCTCTCGCTTGTTATTTCCCATTGTTTTACATTCTATTCGAGACTAGACTTGTTAATGTAGAGGCTTCACGGGTTCATGATTAGCCATCGGATATTATTCCTCCTGTTACGGCATGTCTCCGATATATACACATATATTTCATTGAAAGGTTCTCATTAAAGAAATTTCAACTCACACGTTTATTCATGAGTGGGGTCAAGGACCCATGGAAGCTTCTTATTCTTATGGGATCAGGTCGTTCGCCTCGGCAGTATTGTGTATTTCACTTCTTATGGGATCGGTCTGTTCGCCTCGGCAGGATTATCTGTTTCACTTCTTATGGGATCCGACTGTTCGCCTTGGCAGGATTTATGTACCACACTATCATGGGAGCGGGTCGTTCTCCTCGACAGGTTAGTCAGTTTATCATATGGTCCGGGCCGTTTGTCCCTCGACAGTGTACAATTTTATTATTATGTCGGATTGGGTCGTACGTCTCGGCATTTCCTATGTTATATTTCCATGAAATCGTGCGTAAAAGTTGGCAAGAAGCCAAAGTATCTGTAGATTCCGGATTTCAATTATGGTAAGCAACTTGATGAGTTTACTATATCAATATATATGCTCCGGGTAAGGTGGGAAATTTTAAATAAAGAGCTTGAGTTCCTCGTGAAGAGGAGCATTTGTACCATGTGAATTATACTTGTTTATTTCATTTATGTACTATGCCTCATACTTACTTGTTTCTTTACTGTACCTTATGTTATTGGACCACTAGTGAGTGTCGATGTCGACCCCTCGTCACTACTTCTTTGGGGTTAGGCTAGATACTTACTGGGTACACGTTGCTTACGTACTCATACTACACTTGTTGCACATTTTTGTGCAGGTGCATTTATGTTTGGCGGCCTTGTGAGACCAGAGACATGTATGCGTGCAGAGACATAGGTGAGCTGCACTTCGTATTTCGACCCGCATCCAGCAGAGATTTGTATTTCGCATGTCCAACTTGTATTCTGGACATATCCTGTATTTTATTTCATATTCTTAGTTGATGCTCATGCACTTGTGACACCGAGTTTTGGGATAATCATGAGTTATTCTGTATTGAAAATTGTTAAAAGTATCATTATTTACTATGTACTTTTCCCTCTATTTCTATTTAGTTGAAGGAAATATGATTTCAAAAATATTAAAACGAGAACCAAATTAAGTATTTATTGTTGGCTGGCCTGACAGTGGTGTTCGGCGTCATCACGATCTTAATGAATTTTTGGATCGTGACAATATAGGTGTCGATTGTTTCTCAAACAATAACGCAATTGGAGGCACGTGGCTCTATTTAGTCCAACTTCTTTCAAATGTCTAATTAGATTCCTACTTGAATTATAGAATACTTGTGTTACTATACGAGAAGTTGTCAAATTACTACATCACAGTTTATGTTGGGAACTACTTATTGGAGCCGCCTAAATAGGTGATCCCACATCGCCCACAAATATTTAATGCCACATCTTAATAATTATATAAACCCCTGTGCTTTTATTTGTTGAGCATCGATTCGCAGTATTTGTAAGCCACTTGAGTCTATTTTATGGACTCGGAAGCATTAACGCGAAGGTAATTTCTTCGTCTTTTCTTGTGCTTTTTTTCTTTTGTTGTCTTTTATTTTTGTAGGTCAAGAAAGTGAAGGATGTGTTCTTGTTTAGCGAGATGATCAAATGCATGAAAAAAACAATCTTAGGGTGTGAGGGGATGAGTACTCATCCTTGCTTGAATATCGGAGAGATTACTCTCAATGTGGATCGACTATCGGAGAGATTACTCTCAGTGTGGCTAGACTATCAGAGAGATAACTCTCAAAATGACCTGACTATCGGAGAGATTACTCTCAATGTGGCTCGACTATCGGAGAGATTACTCTCAAAATGACCCGACTATCGAAAAGATTACTCTCAAGGTGGCCCGACTATCGGAGAGATTACTCTTAAGGTGGATCGACTATCGGAGATATTACTCTCAATGTGGCCCGACTATCGAAGCGATTACTCTTAAGATGACCCGACATTTATCTTAGTCGCATAATTTTCAGCTTTACGCGCTTGTAATGAAAGATCCATATCTTGTCGTGGAGAGTCCAAATAACGAACTGTTTGATCTCTCGAAAATTAGACTTCAATATCTAAAACATATCCAAAACTTAGAATCAAACACCTTCAGAATCGCCCCAGATATTATTTTGAAACCAACTTTAGATTCCACCACGTTGAAAATTTCAGATTTGCGCAGTCTCACTTAAAAAATCATATTTTGGTGTATAAAAGTCAAAATCATGAACCGATTGATCTATTGGAAACTTAACTTTCAAATCCATAACATATCCAAAATTCAAAATTTAATGCCTTAAAGTTATTTTCAGATAATATTTCAATATCAATACTAAATTCTGACGCAATGACGATTTCAGATTTGCATGACTTCACCAAAACTTTTGTATCTTGATGTAGGATCATTGAAATCACGAACCGTTCGATCTATTAGAAACTTAACTTCCAAATCTATAAAATATCCAAAATGAAAAATTTAATGCCTTAATGATAGTTCCAGATAGTATTTTAAAGTAATTGCTAAATTCTGATACACTGACGATTTCAGATTTGCGCAACTTCACCAAAAGTTTTGTATCATGAAGTATGGACGTCGAAATCACAAACCACTTAATTTGTTGGAAACTAAGCTTCAAAATCTAAAACATATCCGAAATATAAAATTTAATGCCTTAAGGATAGTTTCAGATGATAGTTTGAACTCGACTTTGGTTTCTGATATACCGACAATTCCAAATTAGCGCGACTTCACCAAAAAAATTCTATCTTGATGTGGAAGCCTCGAGATTGTAAGACCCTTTTAATTGTCAGAAATTGAATTCAAGAGTTTCATTCTCACCAAATATCTTGGGTTTAAGTCTCACTGAATTTGAAACGTCGTGAAGGCACAACAAAAAAATTTGAAGGTTTGGCGAGCATGAAGGCATATCGAATCACCGAACATCAATGCAAATGCTTGGCAGCCTCCTAAAAGATATTAATTATTTCATTTAAGACACCAATGTACCATAGCGGCTTGACCCTTTTAAATCAAATGGGATCCGAAGTTTAACAGAAGAATGGTATCTCAGCTTGATTTTCAAGTGCTGATTGATTGGATCTCATTCCATCGTACTTCATTCAAACAACGATTGGGGGATTACGTATCTTTTGAGCTTATGCGAATGAACTCAGAATCAAATTCTAAGATGCCTACGTACCTCGGTGAAGAGGATCAAGTCATATCGTAGTTCAGAATGGGTGATTTTCTTTTCTTTTCTTTTTATTCTAATTTTTGTTATGTTCTAACTTTTGTTTAGGCTGTCTTTTTCGAGGTTTTCAACCTAACTTTTGTCTGCGCTTCCAATCAAGTTTACGCTCCAACCAGGCTTGAAGTATCGGTGAAGCATCAAACCTGGGTCTCGAGTTAAGTTAGAGATTCCGAAGGAAATATCCCAACGATTAATTTGTAGTTCATAAACTTGGCAACATGTCTTGGAGACATTAATGGTATTTCATAGTTGAACGAGAATAAAGCTAAACCATATTGATAAAGCTTGCATTTGTAATCCCATTATATTCATTATTGGCGTAACCTTACTGTCCAACATGAATTTGGTTGGCAATTTACATTCATTGCAAAGTAATCTTCTTTGCCTCTAATAAGGATACCATCGAAGTCCTCCAGGTGACAGCCACACATATACTTGATTTCCTTTCCATATTGGAAACAAATTGATGTTGCCGCCTTACCGGAAAATTCGTCTATCCCACACCGTGAAAAATTCCTCTATCCCACACCGTGAAAAATTCCTGTGGACAGCCAACATTTGCTGCTACATATATCACGATGTTCTTCAATTGAAAACCTCAACTTGCAACATTTACAAGTTGCTTCGAGTCAGCCTTTGGCGATTGGAAAAGACTAGAAGGTAATTTCTTCTTCTACATATTTTTTTAGTCCTTTATTTTTTTGTGGGCCGTACATAGTTTAGACTCATGCGAGCCAGGATTGTAGGAACATGTAGTTTAGGCTCATGCGTCTATGAGCGTTGCAACTTCAAGAATAATACTTCTTCAAAAATTTGCCATTGATTCTCAACCAGCTTGTAAGCCCCACTTGAGTAAGCTTCTTGTACGACATACGATTCTCAACCAGCTTGTAAGCCCCACTTGAATAAGCTTCTTGTACGGCATACGACCCATCCCATTCTGAAGTGAACTTCCCTACATATTTATGGGAAGTAATAATGGGTCTTCGTATGGCAAGGACTTGATTTACTACTTGAAAGGATCTTGTGCGAACTCTTTTATTGAAAGCGCGAGACAATCGAGTTTGATAACATTCAAGACTCTATTGAGCTTCCAACCTCTTCTCATCAAGAGCCTCCAACTCCGCTAATCAAAGTCCAGCATTTTCTTCATCAATTATCCCTTCTTGAATAGCCAGTCATAATGAAGGTATTTGACGCTCAAGTGGTAAGATGGTTTCGACTCCATAAATGAGTGAATAAGGAGTCGCTTGTGTTGGCGTGTAGTGAGTCGTACTATATGCCCATAAAGCTTCTTCCATGCGATCGTTCCAATCTTATTTGGATTTGGAGACGACTTTCTTTAGCAAGTTGCATAGAGTTTTGTTGAGTGCCTCAGCTAGACCATTGGCGGCAATGTTGTACTTCGAAGAGTTACGTTGCTTGAAGCCAAAGAGATCTCAAATCTTGCTCATCAACCTATTATCGAATGGCTTTCCGTTACCTGTTATTATGTAACGAGGAATGCCAAAGCGATAGATTATGTTTACTCGGATGAAATTTGCAATATTTTCCTTCTTTACCTCCTTAAGAGCAACAACTTCAGCCCATTTTGAGAAGTAGTCAGTTGCAACCAAGATGTATAGGTGCCCACTATAGGACTTTGACAGTGGTCCAACAACATCCAATCCTCAAGCGTCAAACAGCCAGGATGTAACAGTCGGCTGCAACACTTTTGTAGTGTAGTACAAGCAATCTTTTACCATCGTTGGCCAATAATATCCCATTATTTTTATATGAAAGCGGAGCTTTGGTCCAAACTGGTGTGACCCATATACCCCAGAATGTGCCTCTTACAAATCTTGGAGTGCTTCTTCTTCTCTTAAGCATCGCAAGAGTACTCCCTCGAACGACCTTCTGTATAGAGTATTTCATAGTAAAGGAAGCGAGGTGCACGACGACGGATTTCGGTCCTTCTACTCGGATTTTCTGGAAGTATCCCATAGCATAAGTAGTCGATAATGGGTTGTCTCTATTCTTCTTTCTCAACTTCAGAAATAACGACAAGATGCTTAAGTTCATTTTCTTCACCTTCAACCTCATTTGGCGGCGGTACTACCCACTTTTGGCAGACAGTAACTTGCGCTTGATCAGGCAGGGTTAAAGATGAAGCTAGGGCAGCTAAAGCATCAGCCTTCTAATTTTCTTTCCTTGGCACATGCTGAATAGTCACATCACCGGGCCACCCCATTAATTTTTTTAGCGTAATCATGATATGGGCGTAGTTCAGGGTTCTTGACCTCGTAACTACCTAGAAGATGATTGACCACTAACTGAGAGTCACCAAAGACTTGCAGTTGCAACCGCTTCATTTCGACAGCCATTTCAAAACAAAGTATTAGTGCTTAATACTCATCAACGTTGTTAGAGCAGAGTTGCGTCAACTTAAAAGAGTAGGGTAGAACTTCACCTTGAGAGTGAAAAATACTACACCAGCACCATCTCATCCGCGATGTGCAGCACCATCAAAGTACATCTTCCATGGAGGCTGAACTTCAATGACCATTGCTTCATCATTGGGTAGTTCTTCAGTTAGCTCCCAATCATTAGGTATAGGGTGATCTGCCAAAAAGTCCGCTAACACTTGTCCTTTTATAGCCTTTTGAGGGATGTATACAATTTCAAATTGTTGAAACTAAAGGTACCACCTTTCTAGTCGATCACTAAGGACAGGTTTTGACATCATGAACTTGATGGGATTTGCTCTAGAAACAAGACGAACAACACGAGCTTGAAAGTAGTGCTTTAACTTTTGAATTGAGAAGACTAGCTCCAAACACAACTTTTCAATTGGCAAATAATTCAGCTCGTTTGGTGTCATCATCCTGCTCAAGTAGTAAAGAGAGTTTTCCATCCCCTCACTATTTTCTTGGGCCAACAACGCTCCAACAGACCTTTCTTGTGCCGAAATATATAGTATCATCGGCTTTCCAAGTACAGCGGCTGCTAAAACCAGAGGCTTCATCAATTATATTTAATGCTCTCGAAGGCATTGCCACACGATTGGTGCCATTTTAAAGGGACACATTTCTTCATAAGGGGATTGAATGGTTGGCACCTCCCAGCTAGGTTTGAGATGAATCTCCTAAGGTACGCCAACTTTCCTTTCAGACTTTTGTATTCGTGAATATCCCGAGTCTAAGGCATTTTCAAGATTTCATCTACTTTGGCTTGATCAATTTCAATCTCGTGATGTCGGACAATGAAACCAAGGAACTTCCTGGAAGTAACTCCAAAGGCGCACTTCAATGGATTCATCCTAAGTTGGTAACTCCAGAGCAACTCAAATACCATTCTCAAGTATTTCAAGTGGTCTCCCTTCTCTCTTGATTTTACCACCAAGTCGTCAACATAGCATTCGACATTCTTGTGGACAAATCGTCGAAAATATTTTGCATTAGCCCTTTGGTAAGTAGCACCAGCATTCTTCAAGCCAAAAGGCATTACCATGTAGCAATAAATACCCTAGGGGGTGCGGAACACATTAAACTCTTCATCTTTTGGTGCCATGCAAATTTGCTTATAGCCTGATGAACCATCCATAAACGACATTGCTTAATACCCGGTAGTAGCATCGATCATCAACTCTGGAATAGGAAGCGGAGATTCATCTTTCGGGCACGCATTGTTGAGATCTCTGAAGTCAACGCACACTCAAATCTGGCCATTTTTCTTCCTTACAGGGACAATACTTGAAACCCATGTTGGGTATTTGGCTTCACGAATAAAGTCAGCTTCGATGATTTTGTTAACTTCGATTTCAATCAAGGGAACCAAGTCCAGCCTAAAGCGCCTTTGGGCTTGTTTAACAGGGCGAGCACCATTCTTGACGGCAAGGTGATGGACTGCTACTTTTGGGTCCAAGTCATGCATCTCTTTGTAGCTCTAAGCAAAGACATCCTTGAACTCCTTGAGTAACTCAATATAAGTTCTTTCTTCATCAACTTCTAGTAAAGCTCTTAGGTAAGTGGGTCTTGGTTCTTCATCGGTGCCAAGGTTAATTTCTTTTAAGGCATCAACTGTAGTCTTCACTCCTTCTTCAAGTTCAGGTGGAGCATCTTCCGCTTCTTCATCTTCTTGGGAGTCCCCATCATTGAAGGATATGTGATAACACGATGAAACATCCTCCAATTATGCATTATCCTCCATTGAATATGGAACACCATTCTCACCTTTTACAGTAACATGATACGAAGAACCCACATTTTCTTCATCTTCATCACGTTCCTTGGTGTAGACCACAACATATGGCTTTACCTTCAGTACTTCTTTGCATGAAACCACAGTTTTTTTGTCGCCTCATTCTAGAAGGAACCAAACTTTGGAAATCCCTAGAGATCTTCTGGATTTTGGGAGAAGCGGGTGTTCTTATGCTTTGGAAATTTCTCTGGAACTTGTTCCCCTTCTTTAAATGACCCAATATCTCAAACACGGAAGTCCTCATAGTCCAAGTCGATCAAAGACAGAAGGCTTGTTAGAAGCGGTAGATTCATCTTCTACAGTGATATACTTGCGGCTCGTCCTTCTTATGGTGATGCGCACTGGTGACGGTTGCTTGTATCCCAAACCTTCACGTAGTTGTCTCGTCGCGGCTTCTGATGGTAGCTTCCCTAACTTTGACGGCTCATTAGGGTTGTATCCAGCTTTTGCAAATAGCTTATAAGCATTAGGGTCAAAACCTTCATCTGTTCGCTTTGTAGGGAGTGCCATATCCTGCAAACAATTTGGGCCACAAACCCTGCAAGCGGCATTGAGGACGACTTTTGTAACGACCCGGTCTGTCGTTACGTAAAACCTGTATTTTAGTTACTTTATTTGACTTGTTATAGGTTGGTTATACTGTTATTGACGTGTTAGAAGTTGGTACTCTTGAAATCGAATGGTTGTAGTGAGAGTTCAGTCATTTAGTCTTTAAAAATAGCCTTAAAATGGGAAAAGTTAACTGAGAGTTGACTTATTGGTAAACGACCCCGGAATGCAGATTGTATGGCTCGGATAGCTTCGTTAGGTGATTTGGGACTTAGGAGTGTATTTAGAATATTTTTGTGATGTCTGGTGTAGAATTATGTTTGAATTGGCGAAAGTTAGTTTTTGGCGATTTCTGGTCGGCAGTGAAAAATAGGCTATCGGGGTCGGAATGGAATTCTGACAGTTGGAACATGTTCGTAATGTTATTTTGGATATGTATGCAAAATTTGAGGTGAATCGGAGTTGTTTTGGATAGTTTCAGCATCGTTGGTGGATTTTAGAAATTTCAAAGTCCTTAGTCTTGAATCCGATGTAATTTTGGTGTTTTGATGTTAGTTTTGGTGTTTCGAGGGTGCAACTAAGTTTTAATGACCATATGGGATGTGTTATTATATTTGGTTGGGGTCCCAAGGGGCTCGGGATTGATTTCGGGTGATTAACGGACTCATTTAGACTTGAATAAATTGCTGGTTTTCTGGTTTCTGCACAGCAGGAATTCCTTCATTGCGATCGCGTGAGGAGAGTCGCGATCGCATAGTGCATATTGAGAGGGGGCATGATTTACCCTATGCGATGAGTGTGCTCGCGATCGCAGAGGTTGAGCAGGTCGAGCAGTGCAATCGCGTGGATTTGATCGCGATCGCGTAGGGTCAGTCAGACGCGTGGGGGATGAGGTCAAATGGTCTTCGCGATCGCGTGCGTCGGGTTGAACTGCTGTGAAGCGCGGTCGCGTGGCTTATGCCGCGATCGCAGTGAGTAAAATGGGGTCCAGGGAATTTTGTTTTTCGCGATCGCGTGAGGACTTCCACAATCGCAGTGAAGAAATAACTGGACAGTTATAAAATAAACCCTTTGCGACCATTAACCCCTTTTACACCATTTTTGTACCGAAAGAGAGGTTTTTAGGCGATTTGAAGAGGGGACATCATTTTTCTTTGTCGAGGTAAGTATTTTGGACCTTAAAACTTGATTATAGGTGATTAAGAAACATAATCACAGTGTTTAATTCATGAAAATTAGTAGAAAAAGGTGGGGTTAGGACTTGAGATTATGAGACCTTTAGGGGTCGATTTGAGGGATCAAACGGACTCCGATTTTAGCGTTCTTTATATGTACGGACTCGTGAGATGACGAAGAACATTTTGGTATAAAAATTTCTGAATTCCGAGACGCGGTCCCGAGGGGTCGAGTTTTAGCAAATTTCGGGTTTTCAGCTAAAATTGGTATTTTCAATTGGAATGCATTATAAGCATAAATTGACGATAAAGGTCTGATATTTATAGATTTGGAGCGCTCGGAAGTTGATTCGAGAGGCAAGCGTATTGCGGAATAGTTTCTGGGCTAGTTTGAGGTAAGTAATGTCTTTAAATCCTATCCTGAGGGTATGAAACCCCGGACTCTGCACCTTTTCACGGGTTTTGAAATGCAAAGGTTGAAACTTTGGACATATATTCCTTACTTAGGCACTTATTGAGTTGCAAAACTAATTTTTAAGCCTATGCTTAATAATATTGTTATATTTTGATATGATTTGGGCTGTAAGCCATGTTTGGGGCCTAGTGCCGATTTGTTTACCCCTTGGGGAATGTTTTACTATTATCCTCACTGATATGCTATGATTTTACTCAGTCTTTTCTTGATAAATTGTTTTGACACTCAAAGTATTTTGATACTATTTATTGAAAATGAAATACTATTTTGGGTCGAGAACCCGGTATAATTATGGCCTGAAGGGCATGTTGAGAGTGTCTGACTGAGTGAGGTTGTTGGCCTATATTGTGAGGATGTTATGATATGAGTGTGGCTGCTGGTCAATATTGCGAGTGATTTATGCCATGATGTGGCTTGTTTATATCACTTGGGCTCTAGGAGCCCCTCTGGAGTCTGTACACACCCCCAGTGAGCGCATGTACCTAATGAGTGATGCCCGCGGGGCTTATGCTGAGTGATTGTGAGCTTGTCTGATGGGCAGAGTGACTGTGAGGTTGCATGATGGGAAGAGTGACGGTGAGGTTGCCTGATGGGCGGAGTGACTGTGAGGTTGCCTGATGGGCAGAGTGATTGTGAGGTTGTCTGATGGGCTAATACTGAAAGAAATTTGTTACGAGAAATGATTATGGCCCGAGGGGCAGATTTATGATGATTTTTACTGAGTTTTCGAACTATGATTTACTTTGATTTTCAAACTTTCTTTTATTGAGAGTTTTACTGAGATATACTGAAATTATACTTATTTCAAAGGATTTTTGGAAATTGGTTTTTGAACTTATGTACTTGACGAATACTACTTGGTGACTTGGTGTACTACTGTTTTGTGAATTGGTGTATCTGTACTGTGTGTTTTATAATTCTCAGACTGTGATTTATTTTCATTACTACTGAGTTGGCGTACTCATAAAGACTCCCTGTGCCTCTGTGCACAGATTCAGGTGACGGTCCGGAGCAGTAGTTGTCCTTGTTCATAGCAGCAACTTACGGGATTTCGAGGTAGCTGTCCAGCGTTCACATCTTCTCCATTTCCCTTATTTATTTAGTTTTAGCATTGCATTCCTAGACTTAGTTAAAACAATTAGCAGAGTTAGTTTTATTTCGTAGATGCTCGTGACCATGTTGACTCCAGTCTTGGGAGGTTATTTTTAGACGGTTAGACTATTATTAGGACGCTAAAACTTAAATGAATTATTATTTTGCTACGTTGATATTTTTATGGAACTATGCCTTATTATAAATCGAACAAATGTGTAGTGATGTGATGGTTGTCTAGCCTAGTTCCACGATAGACTCCATCACGGCCTGTTAGGATTTGGGGTCGTGACAACTTTACTTCCTCAATTCGTTTACCGGAAGAGTTAACCCCTTTAGCATGTTAGTTTGGAGATTAGATGATCCGCCTTCAGCTTTCTTACTTTTGGGGACATATTGGAGCGCAAGACTTACTTTCTTGCCATAAGACGCAACATCCCCCCCCCCCCCCCCCCCCACTCCCCCAA